>JAMKQA010043493.1:0-17029 GCA_024699735.1 Posidonia australis | reverse complement strand
AGATAAAGAGATCCTTGTTGCTTTGGAAGGACCAAGGGTGCTTTGGGATGCAAGGGAGTGCTCCAGAAAACGAATATAGGTCGCTGGACAGAGGATGTGACTCGTGCAAGAAGCTAGCTCAGAGCAGAATTGCAGAATTCTGGATTTCTACCTTCAACTCAGGATTTCTAACCTTTTCTCATGGCTACCTATGGGGGTCCTTATATAGGATTTTCTCATGGGTAACTCATGAGAATGGAGAGGGCCTCACAGACGAAAAGCCTGGAAGATTCCATAGCATATTTGCTGCTGGAGGTAACAGCTATGGGAGGTGGAAAGTCAGCAGTCCGCAGCCTGCGAAGTGATGTGCGCCGGTTAGGTGCGCCACCTATGTGTGCTAGGGAAGTGTGCTAGCTATTTGTGCTAGGGAAGTGTGCTAGGGAGGTGTGCTAGCTAGGTGCGCTAGGGAAGTGTGCTAGGTTAGTGTGCTAGCTATGTGCTCTCCCCTACTGGTTTGGTTTTCTAACTGGGCTACGGGCTTGCTACGGGTTTGGGTTGGCTCAAGGATCAGTCACATCCAAAGCAACAACTGGAGTCTTATCAATGAGTTACCTCAAAATCGGGGTGTCTACAGCTACGCTTGATAGATTTTGGTTTTGTTTATGTAGATTTGGAGTAGACTCTGTAACCATGTCGGTGACAACCTTGAGTGTGGCGCGAAGGGCCAAATACGGGAGGCCAGCGAAATCATGGTAAAAAACGATAAAGCAATGATAAAATATGGAAGTCGCCACCTAGTCTATTAAAAAATAGGAGACGAGGAAAACTGTTTTAAAACAATAAATTATGCAGCAAACCAATGGAAAAGGTCACTATGAATCAAAGAATGAGTAAGGATCCCTGTTACACACGGGGAAGGTATTAGATACCCCCATGCACCTGAGAAATCAATCTTTCATAGCTTCTTCGTTTACTCATGTGGAAATGTTGGCTTTTCAGCCTATTTCTATACGTCCAAGGGCGATATGCAATGCAATGCTATATGTAGGTTGTGCCTTATGCTAAACATGGGTAGAGAGACTGTAGGATGTGTCCTAATACTCTGAAAGGTCACTTAAGTTGTGGATCAAACATCAGTGTAAAGATATTGCACTGATATAATCATGGACCCAGTAATATTGAGTAGCTAACGTCCTTGCTTTGCTACATACAAAACCTAGGCTATCTTACATAGATGAGTATGAAATCAGGTAGGTGTTATCCTGATATATCCAGGAGAACACACAAAGAAAACCAGAGGCAAAATAAATCGGGAACCAAGCTAAATACCATGCCAAAAAGCCACTGTTGGTGCACTGAAACAGGCAGGTGCGCCAGGATGGTGCTCCTATCTGGTGCGCCACTTCAGTGCTCCACTAATGTGTGCTAGCAATATGTGCCACTGAAGTGAGACCCTGAAATTTCAGAACAGACAATAAGCTTGACTGATGTACCATGCTATATGAAACCTTGCAAATGTGCTTAAGACCATCTGAAAACTCATCCTAGATATTTAAAAAAAACCTGGTCACATATAGGTTCATCTCTCTTCCATAAAGTCATAAAAGAAAGAGTGGCAACCCATGACACCATGACATGGATCTTGTGCTCAATGGCAAGAAGCCTCACATAAGACCACATATTCCTATTTTGATAAAAACCATAGAACAATAGCTAATGCACAAAGCCAGCACCCAAAAAAAAAAATGCAAGAAGAACAACATGGATGCATGCAACAAAAGTGTAGTGGCGCCTGTCACAGCATTGTCGCTTTAGTTGTGGATGTGCTAATGGCGGGCACATCCTAACCGGTGGGGTAGGGTAAACTGGAGTGGTTGTGTGAGTGATGTGTGATGCATGAGATGCTCTAGGTGTGGGTGTGTGTGCATAAACTACTTGGTGGTGAGGGGACGGATGGAAATTTACCGGTGCAATAAAGGATTTGATGTAAGAAACTGTATTCTTAGAGGGATCCCACCTCTTAAGTGGATTGGCATTATGGTTATTGTTATTGTTGCTATTGTTGGCGCCACTATGTGAGGAAGTGGCTTGTTTGGCAAATGCAGAGAGTGTTGGAAAACTGCTATCGCACAAAGAACTCTCAACATGGGCACTCGCCCGATGCAAAGCTGAAAATGTGGTAACTAGCTGTATGCTAAGTAGAGCCCCGACTGCTGGCTGTGCTCCTTTAATCACAATCTCAATAGACTCCTCATCGGAGGGTCTATCTTTGACCTGTGAAGCCAAGGATCGCCATCGTCTGACATACTCCCAAAATGTTTCCTGGGGCCTCTACTTAATTGCGACAAAGTTCTCCCACTTTGGGACTAGGTCGAGGTTGAAGGAATATTGTTCGAGGAACGCCTGTGTGAGATTGTTCCAAGTCTTGATGGTGGCCATGTCGAGGGAAGCGAACCATTTCAACGTGGGCCCCGTAAGACTCTTCTGGAACAGGCAGATGAGTAACCTCTCGTCAGCTTGAAGTTGGGCAAGGTTTTTGTAATAGGCTTTGAGGTGTGAGATTGGGCAGCCTCTACCATTGTATTTCTCGAATTCCAGAATATGAAAATTTAAAGGAAGAGTCGCCTCTGGGAAATAACAGAAGTCTAGGAATTGGTACGACCGGCGGTCCCTGCCCAACACTTGTCGAAGTGTTTGTTCCAAATCATTCACCCTCATAAGGAGAGCGTCTGGAGCTACTACGGTAGTGGATTTGTGCAACTGATGTGGGTGTCGCGTACATCGTATGGGTCGTCCTTAAAAGCTCCTCCAGATCCACCATTCCATCGTCTGGTGCTACGGTAAGATGGCTGGTATACCTGTGCATTGGTGTTGTGGGCTGAGGTACAAAAGATGAAGCTTGTGTCTGATATAAAGGTGAAGATAAGGTAGGGGATGGTGCTACAGGAGGTGCAGAATGCGGGAGCAAGAGCTGCTGGATTGGAATGGTCTCAGGAACTATATTCATGGCTGGCTATGCTCCTGCCAGCCGAGAGGGCTGGCCACTAGATAATGGAGATGCATGCTGTGGTGGATACTGAGGCGGTACTGTAGAAGGCAATGTCGGCGCCCCTATCGCCAGGGAAACAAGGGATGGCAGCGGTTGTAGGGGTAGTGCGGTGGGTGAAACTTGTGGTCCTAGAGTTGGTTGCAAAGGCAACTCGGGAGTCGGAAAGGACAAACTTGAAAAAGGTTGGAGCGTAAGTGCTAATCCCTGCAACTGCTAGGCGAGGGCCGACATTTGTTACAGTTGCACGGTCACAGGATCATTAATTGTGGCTCCAAAAGATGGGGTTGGAAAGGGAATATATGTGTCAGGAAACTGGAAACTCAATTGTCTGAATCGAGGGGAAGCTACTATAGAAACAGCAGTACTCGGTTCAGTGCGAAAAAATACATGGTCTTGAGGAGGAGTAGTGAAAGGAGTCTGAGGGAAGGTCATGGGAAAAGACTCAATAGTTAGGGCCTTAAAGGTAGTAGATGACCAAGATGACGACCCCAAAAGTAGAGTAGCCATAGGGACACAGTACTGAGATGGTGGGGGTCCTGCCATGGTGTAGGAAGGTCCTCTAGAAGTCAGAGCAAAAGTAGGGACAACGGAGATGACAGGAACTGACACGAAGGATGGAGAGATCGAAACAGGGACCTCCTCCTGGACAACAATAGAATGAGGCTTGCTGGTTTGCTGGGCCATGACGGATCGCAAGCGGGTACGGATCGGACTGGGCTGGAAACGAAAGGGTGAAGACTAGGACGGGTTATCGTCAAAAGTGACTAATAACTCAAGAGACGTGGTTGAAAAGCAGGTCACGCCAGGCGTTAGGAAAAGGAAACCTCAAGTTCTGACTAAGGACTCGCACACTGATCGGTACTATGGTGTTGTACAAAAACAGGAATCATGTTAGAAAAGATGCAGTGCTTCTGGTGGTATGAATGCAGATGCAAGAATGCTTCTAGTATGTGCCTTCTCACAATCTACGGGTGTCCTAACAAGCCGTCTACTTCGGGTTCACACAAGGGTAAATGGGTCTCCGACTCAAGGTTAGAAAGTAAAGGTTCCCATTCTAAATCCTTGCCAAAGCTTAGGTGGTGAACGGGTGGTGCGTTCGGGGCCTCGTTCTCTGCCAAAGTAGTAGGCTATACCCTCTACTAACACCGACACGACCCCGAACAAGGGGGAACATACCGATATCTCATCCCACGCCAAAGCTATAGAATGAGAAACTGGGGAATGTCCTTCGCAAACTATATAGGTAGACTCAAGAGAGGAGAAGATGCATGTCCTATATGATGAATGCAAAATATGCTTTAAGTCTTTTACTTACAAATTTATTAAACCTTGGGAGAAAGTTTGCAATTTGTCACTAGTTTGTCCTAGTTATTTATTTTTGTTCTTATGTGTTTATTAACCAAAAAGGGGTAGGAAAACATGTCTTTAATCTCCTAATCATGGTAAATGCAAAAGCGGAAGAAAACATGCAAAGCAACCATCAATCAACAAACAAAAAGCATGCGCATGTTATGTGCAAAAGTGGTGGCATAGCAAATGTGTAAAAAGAAACACCTACCATACAAAAGGCATGCATAAAAATGTAAGGAAGACACAACTTATGTTACAAAGTGACAACCAAAGCAAAGCATGGAAAACAAGTAAACAAGCGGAAAAGACAGAGTAAACGAAAAACTAAAAACGAAAGTCGAGATCTGGTTATCCCAGTAGAGTTGCCAGTTCCTGTAACCAAGCCGGCGACAATCTCGAGCGTGGCGCGAAAGGCCAAATGCGCGAGGGCTAGTGAAGTCATGGCAAAAAATGATAAAGCAATGATAAAATATGGGAGTTGCCACTTAGTCTATTTAAAAACTGGAGATGAGGAAAACCGTTTTATAACAATAAAATTATGTAGCAAACCAATGGAAAAGTTCACTATGAACCAAAGAATGGGTAAGGATCCCTATTACGCACGGGGAAGGTATTAGCCACCCCCATGCGCCCGAGAAATTGGTCTTTCATGGCTTCTTCATTTACTCACTTGGAAATGTTGCTTTTCAACCTATTTCTGTATGCCCAAGGGCGATATGCATTGCAATGCTATATGTAGGTTGTGTCTTATGCTAAACATAGGTAGAGAGATTGTAGGATGTGTCCTAATGCTCTGAAAGGTCACTCAAGTTGTGGATCAAACATTAGTACAAAGATATTGCACTGATATAACCATGGACCCAGTAATATTGAGTGGCTAACGTCCTTGCTTTGCTACATGCAAAACCTAGGCTATCTTGCATAGATGAGTATGAAATCAGGCCTGTGTTATCTTGATATATCCAGGAGAACACACAAAGAAAACCAGAGGCAAAATAAATCGAGAACCAAGCTAAACACTATGCCAAAAAGCCACTATTGGTGCACTAAAACAGGCAGGTGTGCCTGTTTAGTGCGCTAGATAGGTGCGCCACGATGGTGCTCTTGTCTGGTGCGCTATTTCATTGCTCCACTAATGTGTGCTAGAAATATGTGCCACTGAAGTGAGACCCAAAAATTTCAGAACAGACAGTAAGCTTGATTGATGTGCCATGCTATATGAAACCTTGCAAATGTGCTTATGACCATCTGAAAACTCATCCTAGATATCTTAAGAAATCTTGGTCACATATAGGTTCATCTCTCTTCCATAAAGTCATAAAAGAAAGTGTGGCAACCCATGACACCATGACATTGGTCTTGTGCTCAATGGCAAGAAGCCTTACACAAGACCACATATTCCAATTTTGATAAAAACCATAGAACTATAGCTAATGCACAAAGCCAGCACCAAAAAAAAAAAAATGCAAGAAGAACAACATGGATGCATGCCACAAAAGGGAGATGAACCCATTAAATCAGCCCTATTGCGTCTAAAATATGAATAAAACATGAATCCACCAAATATTGCATATCTTTGAGATTCAGAAAAAAAAGACAACAAAGGCAAGCATATATCTCATCCAACATACGATTTACCAAGATAAATACAAGAACAAAACATGATAGTTATAGTTATATAAAAGTCATGATCCATGAGAATATCATGCACTATAAACAGGATCCAACAAGTATAAAACTCAGTATATTCATTATGTAAGATTTCTCTAAAGTGATCCCATATTCATGAAAAGAAACCTTGCTACAAGAAAGGCTAAATGCTTACTTATTGGTATGCTCTTGTACTCTTCCACAAGTGGCTCGAGATGACCTTGATGGCTGAAGAAAATAGGGATCTCCTTCCTCCCAAATGGCCTCCAAGTGATGCAAAAGAAGGAACTTTGTGGAAGGTATGGGTGAGGGGGCTTTTCCCTACACTAGGTGGATGATTCGTTGCTCAAAGGTGGGGTTTTTTTGGCTTTGGACAGAAGCTAGGTTATTGGTGTTTGTGCTAAGGTGCAAAGGCTCTTCCTCTTTCTCCTTTTCCAACTCCTTTTCCCAATGACTACCAATGGTTTATATAGGGAGAGCTTGGAAGTTCTAAAGGCTCAAGAAACCAAAGGACCTCCCCTAAGACCAAGGGAACGATTATTATGCTGATATTGGTCGAAAGTTATAGCAGACTACGGTATAATGGCTGGTGTTTCGCTAGGCAAATGAACAGCTAGCGATGTGGGAATCGAGCTGGTGCGCCACCTATGTGCCCAACCAAGTGTGCCAGTGAGATGCGCCTGAAATGTTCACCACATTGGTGTGCCAAGTATGTACTCTACGCCGGTGTGCTTATTTAGTCCTCCAATAAGATGTGCCATTTGAGTGTGTTACAAAAATGTACCAAAAAGGTGTGCCATCCAACTATGTCAGTTAAATATGCTAAGTAGGATGTTGGATTTAATTCTGGAGTCTAACCTATGACTCTAGGTTAGTTTGATGCACTTGGAGGATTCTGGTTTTTTGGGTAAGCAAGATATGAATTCATCGCCACTGAATACATCAACAAGCCGCCTTAAAAATCAGGGTGTCTACATATGTCCCTCCCTAAGCGAGGTCGAGGGACAAAGGGAACTGAGACCGATGCTCCGGATTGACAAGATACCCCTATTTTGAGGCTGCGGGAGATGATGTTTGCTATAGGCATTGGGTCACTTATCGGGTGGATGCACCGAAAGTCATGACTTGTTGCTAAATGCAAATATGCAAATGAAAATGCGATACCAATGCAATGATAAATAAAAATACAAATGCGAAAGCTGATGCTGAAGCTAATGGCAATGCTGATGCTAGTGTTGCACATTAGAATAGATGTTGAAAGTAGATGCAATGCTGATGTTAATGCTAAAGTGATGTTGCAGAAATTAAAGAAATCCTACGCCCAGGGGGAACCACTAGCACGGACATGATAAGTTGTCGGACTCATCAGTTAGATTATTATGGTTATCAACTTGAGGAGGCGGGACACAACAAGTCAGCCAAGTCTTGTCAACCCGGACGCCAGACGACTTGACAATTGTCAACCGAGTAGTTGGGGGTACTAGCCTAAAGAAAAAATAGGCATGACAAAACATATTATTTGTCAAGCAAGAAAGGAGGCCTTATCCGCACGGATTTAGGGCAAACAAAGGAATTTCACGCCCACGAAGATCCAAGGGAGAAAAGGATAGGACCTTGACCAATTGGTCAAAGGTTGACTTTGACCACCCAGTCAAAAGTCAAACAATAGGATTTCGCACTCCCGAAAATCCAGGAAAAGAAAAGGATAGGACCTTGATCGCCAAGTCAAAGGTTGACTTTGACTGCCTGGTTAAATCAAGCGAAAGTATTTCGCGCCCGTGAAAATCCAGGAAGGAAAAGGATAGGACCTTGACTGCCTTGTTAAAGGTCGACTTTCACTGCCCAATCAAAAGTCAAATAGTAGGATTTCACGCCCGCAAAAATCGAAGGAAAAGGATATGACCTCGACCGCCTGATCAAAGGTCGACTTTGACAGCCTGGTCAAAAGTCAAATAGCAAGATTTTGCGCCCACGAAAATCCAGGGAAAAGGATATGACCTCAACCGCTCGGTCAAAGGTCGACTTTGACTGTCTAGTCAAAAGTCAAACAATAGGATTTTGCGTTTGCGAAAATCCAAGGAAAAGGATATGACCTCGACTGCCTGGTCAAAGGTCGACTTTGACTATCTAGTCAAATGTCAAATAGCAGGATTTTGCGCCCATGAAAATCCAAGAAAAGCAAAGGATAAGACCTTGACCACCCGTTCAAAGGTCGACTTTGATCGCTCGGTCAAAAGTCAAACAGTAGGATTTCGCGTCTGCGAATATCCAAGGAAAATGATATGACCTCGAACACCTAGTCAAAGGTCGACTTTGACTGCCTGGTCAAAAGCAAACAGCAGGATTTCGTGCCTACGAAAATCCTGGAAAAGAAAAGGATAGGACCTTAACCGCCCGGTCAAAGGTCGACTTTGACCATCTTGTCAAAAGTCAAACAGCAGGATTTCGCGCTTGTGAAAATCCAGAGAAAAGGAAAGGATGGGACTTGAAAGCAGAATCTCATCAGCTTGGAATGAGAATCTGAAAAGAAAAGTGATAATCCTTGGATTGTCCCCCAGGAAGGAAGTAGGACTCTAATTGCGCCTTAGAGGGCGAAAAGGTAATTGTGCTCGTTGCTGGCTGCATGGCACAAAAACCTGTATCCTTGCTGAGATGCATGCGAAATATCCTTTGAAAGAAGCTTGTTGGAATTTCAATCTCACCTTGCATTGTTTGCGAGTTTTGCAAAAAAAGTTTGAGCCTATTCGCAACTTTCCACAATGGAGGGACTTATTGCAAATTAGCCTAATATGACAAATTTTTGATGGCTGTATTGCTGCTGTGGTATGAATTTCGAAATTCTGCTGAGTATTTGCAAATTTCTGCTTGTATATGATTTCTCACACCTTTCGTAGGCTATTATTTAAATTTCATGGTTTTAAGGGGTTTTATGCAAATTATCCCATTTGGTGCATTTTTTGAAGATCATTTTCTTGACATTTTACATTTTGCCCTTTAGATGCAAGTTGTAGGGTGTTGAGGAACAAAACGTAATTTTCGTGACCATTTTACACTTTAGACCTTGGAAATTGAACTATTTGCCTTGCTTGAACGCAATGAGGCCCACTGGATAACTGCCAAATCATTTGCTACATTTCATCTTACTGCTGCAAATAAGATTATACTTCATGTCCTTTTCTTGTTTTTTTCCCTTTTTCCTTCTTTATTTCATTTTCCTTCTTTATTCTCCTTCTCACTTCTTCATTTATTTTTCTCCTTTTATTTTTCTCACTTCATTTCACCCGCCCCCCTTCTTCTTCTTCACTCTTCTTTATTTTTCAGACGAAACCCATCCCCCTTCTCTCCATCTCATTTCTCCTCCCCCTCTTCCCAACGGCCACTCCTCCTTCCATCTCTCCTCAAAGCCGGTGGTGAGTGCTCTTGGTGCGCCGGTGTCGTGCTCAGCATTGGTGTAGCGGCGAGGTGCAGGGCTTCGTGCGGCGGCTTGGTGTAGGGTTTCGTGCGACGATGACTCGACGGCGATGGATCGGACCCTCTGGGACTGGCTGGAGAGAGGCTCGCCGGTGGTGGTATTTCCTTCTTTCTGATCTTCTCTTCTCATGCTTGTTTGCACCCCTTTTTTCGTTTTGCTTGCACTTTGTTTTGATGGCCGGCAGTGAGGGGGCGTATGTGTGGTGGAAGGTGGTCCGGCGGACTGTGGTTGGGGCTTGGAGGTTCAAGTTGTTGGCGGTGGCTACGGGTGTCGAGTGTGGAGGCGTGGAGCGGCTTCAGCGCGTGGGGAGGCGTGTGTGTGATGAACTCCGGCAATGGGTTCCGACAGGTTGGCCATGGAGGTGGAGTGGCTGGCGGTTGAGTGGTGGTCTGAGGTTGAGTGCGACCCGTGGGTGGTGTGTGTGAGGTGGTCACGCCGACGGGTGGTGGTTGGTCGGAGGCGGTGTGGGCTGTGGGTTGGCCATGTCGGAGGTGAAGTGGGCTGCGGGTCAGTGACCGAAAATACTTGCAATGCCATGCATCAATTCGGAACTCGTGCTTTACTATGCCTGATTATGCTACATTTTCTTTGTTTTACTCTACTATTCAAAACCAGGCTTGTGACCTTCTTGCAGGATGACCTGGCTCCCAAGGGGGAGAGCTCACAGCTTCCCTGAGGTAGACCTTCTACTTCTCGCCCACGGCAGTGGGCCAGCTCTGCGAGGTCTCGGGCTTCTAGTAGCTCGGCACCTGCTATCCTCGATGAGGTAAGTCCCTTCGGAATGACTTGTGCCTGTGATATAAATTTGACATTTCAATTACAACTGTACTTTCAAGACTCTGGCAACTTCGCGGGGCAACTACTCAACGGCGATCACATCTGTAAGAGCTCAGATTTTGAGGTAACTATCTTCGTTCTTCCTTTAGCATGTATTGGCTTTGGCACTACTGCTTCTTTAATCCTGTATCTGTTTCGTCATTGTTGTTTTAGGTTGGGGTTGCAAACTGGGTAATGCAGTGTCATTGGGCCCCTATGCTTGACCATTTCCGCCACTTGCCTGAGCTTTTGTAGGATTGTTTGCTCCACCAGTCTCCTTTTGGTGGTTTGCTTTGCATTCCGGCCATCCACGAGCATTATAACGTTTTCCGAGCCCTGACGGAAAGATGGAGGTTTGAGACACACACATTCCATTTTCCATTCAGAGAGCTGACAATGCTGCCCGACCAGTGGGCCTTGCTGACGTGCCTTTCATTAGGCGATGAGTTGATTATTGGGGAGACCACTCACGGGATGCATCTGGCTCCTACGCACCTGGGCCGTGTTCCTCCAAAGCCACCTCGGGGGAAGCATATGATTACCGTGGGTTGGCTTCGGGAGTGGGACTAGTTCTGGCCCAACTCGGAGCCAGGCAACGATGAGGCCGATTTTGTACTCCAGCACTTCTTATTGGATCTGCTTGTCATGATCTTCTGCGATTCTTCTGTCTACTGTATTCATGCTGATTGGCTAGCGTATCTGACCAACCTGGAGTACTTGGACCACTATGACTGGACCGGGGCTAGCTACACCTTGTTGATTTGCAGGTTGGACAACATAGTTAAGCTAGGTCGTCGGTCTCATGTGGGACTGTACTCCCTACTTACTGTAAGTACTAGTGAAAATTTATTTCCTTTTTGCAAAGTTTTGATAATAGCTGATAACTAACTTCCTTCCTGTTTACTCTTGCTAGTACTGGGCTATGGAGCATATCACGCGGGGCACTGCTTTGGTTGCCTCTGGGATGAGCTTCTTCCCCTCCCTTGTCAGTGGGTCAAGCCTGACCACTGGGCTGCTGTGGGGGTCTATAGTTACGAATCCTATCGATATCTTCTGGATTTAGTAGAGCTTGAAGATGTGACTTTTATTACATGAATTTTATTTCTACATATCAGTATTTGCCTGCATGCTTATGATTATCCTTTTTGCAAACAGGTAAACCTACGTCCATTTTTGAGATACGATGGGTTTAATTGGGCACCTATGAACTTCGACTGCGTTGTGAGAGACAAGTAGGTGAAATTTTACTGCATGAAGAAGTCAGCCTACTTCCTCCCAGGGCAAGTGAGGCATCAGTTCCTCAATGAATTCTGCATCCCCGCTCCTCCTCCCACAGACATGGATCTCTCGGTCCCGTCTAGTGCCGCCGCTAGGAGTTGGCACGCTGCAGCTATGGCTTCTTAAGATAGGCACATTCTTTGAGAAGTCAACTACACCGATTATTTAGCATGATATAGGTAGGTCGGGAAGCCCTATCTTTTTGAGGAGGCCATGCACGACAGTCAGCGTAGCATGTGGTATGCCTCCAATTGGGCTAAGGTAAAACCTTGTACCTTCTGCTTAAATAAATTTGCTCCATATAGAAGGTCTGACCTGACACATGTTTTGTTTTACTTCCACAGGACTTTGAGGAGTAATTTGCCTCTTTTTACGAGGACATCAGGTGGAAACAGGTATGACGGCCTTTGTTTTACTTATAAACTTCATCTTGTTTATACCATAAATTTGCTTACAACTTTGCGAATTCGTGCCGGTACTGTAGTGGCAGAACATCATACAGGTACTTTTTTCTGACTTTCCTTTAACAACATACTTTGACACTATTGCAAATCTAACATTCTTTTGGGAATCTTTCAGTAGGACTACCCAGCCAACGAGGTGAATGCGGCCACCAGTGGGGAATTCACATTGAAAGTGTCTGAGGAGGACCGTTCTGACACCAAGGTTTCACAGAGGGTCCTAAGCTCTTCTGCCCGCTCTTAGTCTACTGCTGCTGCCCGATATTCGCGCTGGATAACTCGACGAGGGGCCCAACTCTTGGCTAAGAGTTTCTAGGAGAGATCTTCCGATGAGGAGTCCGACGAGGGGTAGCAGATTTCTTTATTTCAATTCAGTCTTCTTTTGTCACTCTTTGTGTATGAATGATGCGACTTGTACTCTGTGAACAATGTAATTTGTGTTTTAATTATGCATGAATGCAAATCTGTTTTGGGAATGCAACCCTTCTTTTGGGTATTTATCTGTGTGTGTAGAATGTATGCTTCCATGCAAGTCTTGAGAAATGGTGTCGGTTTGGGCGAGTTTGATATTTTAGGGGAGGTTTTGTTTGCTGTTTGTCTAGTGGTGTGCCAACTTTGTGCACCTGCTTCATGCGGCAGCTTGGTGCATCGAGTTGGTGCGTCAGGTTTGTGCACCACCTTGGTGCACTCTGTTCTGAATGTCAGCTTGCTTTCCTTTTCTGATGCAACTCCTCTTTCTTTTCTATATTATTGTGTATTCCCTAGCGAAATACACCGCCTTTGCTGCTGTAGACACCATTCTTAGGCCCTCAAACCTCCTTCAAGCTTCATTTTGCTCTCTCGGTACCAGTTATGCTCTTTCTCGGCTCGCAATGGTATGTAATCATGCCCGTTTTCTCTGATGTGACAATGGAAAAATGATCCTCCTTCAGAAGGTTCTTTATATTTACACAAACTCACATAAGCCATTCGATCTTCGGGCCGTGTCTTTGTTGCTCGTATTCTTTTATATCTTGCAAAGGAAAAAAGACTACAACACCGATTTTTCATCATGCTTCAGTTTCTTGCAATGGGAAGAAGCTATATGCATTGATTTCTATCATTTTCAGATTTGCTGCAAATTTTCTCATATTTCTATCATTTCTCAGATTTGTGAACTTGTTTGATCCTCTCCACCTTGAGAAATCATTTGGCTATATGACTTTCTATTTTGCCCAAACTTAATTTTTACATTATTCCTGTTATGATTTGATCCAACATCTATCTTGATAATTTCCATATAGGAGTATTCGACCATGGTGACACCAAAACACTGCTTTGATGTTCTGCAAACATGGATTGGTGCGTTGACTGCTGAGGATCGTGAGCAACTACGGGTTTGGGGCATATCTTCTTCGTTGTTGAACATTGTCTAGGTGGAGGTGAACTGGCACTTGTTATGCGTTGCGGCTAGATTTTGGAAACTTGCTTTCCATGTATTCTGCTTTGGGCAGACGGAACTTACTCTCACCTTGGAGGAAGTCCGATGGATCTGCGGCCTATCGTCGTACATGTCACCACCCGTTTTCATGTGCCGTGATAGTTATTCTTCTGTTCTGAGCCAGTTGACGGGCTTATCTCGGAGTGCTTGCGAGAAAAGCCTCATCTACAAGGACGGGTCAACTCCAATGCTACGCCTGGATTACTTCGACAAGATTGCCAGTGACCGTGTGTCGTTAGGCAGCTTGTGGCTCCACGGCTTTGTGGTACGCTTCCTTAGGGAGCTCATCTTCAGTCATGGCCGGATGACAGTTGTTATTGAGGTGGCAAAGATAGCGTTGGCTATGATCACCCACCAAATTGATCTTATCCCCATTCTTCTAGTCGAAACCTATGTTGGCTTGGATCGTGCATTGAAACATTCTTGGCATTTCCATGGTTGCGACGCCTTAGTACAAGTAAGCCAACACTGTTTTTTAGTGATTTACTGTGCTTATCTAACTATGCCATGCTTCTTTCCTGACAGACTAGGCTTGTTGCCCACATGGGGGTGGAAGTCCTACACCCTTAACACTCTGTCTTCGACTCCTAAAGTCGCACCAATCATTCACGCACCCTTCCTGGCGTCCATGAGCTATGCGAATGACTGCAGAATCTTACCGATGATACTGTAGTCTGGCACATTTTGTTCACAACTGCAAAGCCCTTCACTATCTTCTTTAGCAACAGTGATGTGCGATTGGTTATTCTTCTGGGGCTTACGGGCGATGTGGAATACCATCTTGTCCGTGTTCTTCGTCAATTTGGCTTTTGCTAGGATTCAATTGAGCAAAGCCCAATGCCCAACCGCTTCAAAGGATATGCTCTCGACTCCAATGTGACAACTTCTGAGTTGGCTCGCTTGATGCATGGTGGCATTCGAACTTCTGGTCTTGCCATTACTGAAGGTTTGGATTGCATAATAGAGTATGAGGCCGAAATTCGAGAAACTTGGCTTATAAATGAACTTCCTCCTGGTGGCACTTCATTTACAGGAGCTGGCAGCTCAAAAAGAGCAAGATTCGATGGATTGTAACTTGAGAGCCCATTGCTAGTAAGAGTGCAAATTTTGTACAACTAATTAGCTATAATAAAGGGACAATCTTGTTTTTACATTGTGTCACTCCAGAATCTGATTTGGTCTGTGTTTGCAATGAATCTATGCTCTATGTAACAAACAGTTTGTGTTGACCCGCATGCTTTTGATAGTAGCACTGTCCCAATGATCTTCTTGACTTAGAAAGGCAACTGGCATGCCCCTAGTCAAAGACCTATTTCCAACCAAAGAGCGGTTAACATGTCCTTGGTTGAAGCTCCCCTTTTGCCAATATTGCAACTCAAAAGGCAGTTGGCATGCCCCTGGTTGGAACATGGGCAAACGCCTTGCAAAGCGATGCAAAATGCAAAAGAGGCGTGATCGAAAATGCTAAATGCCAAATGATTTATGCAAGACTTATAAAATGGTAGCAAGATTTATGTATGGTTTATAGAAGATATTAGTGCCTTCAGCGCCAAGGAAGGCTTTATTGCCTGCTACAAGGAACTAAAATGTCCTCAACTCACTTGGTGCTACCTGGATCCCTGGGTTTATGGTGGCTCTCACTCAATCACTAGATTTTTGGGAAAAAAGGGCTCCATGTCAAACTCCTAGGGCCTTACACCTTCTCTTTTCTATAATTCATTTTTCTTTTACTCCCTTAAAGGCATGTTGACTTACGCTATCCCTACTTGGAGGTAATGAACACCTAGGTTGGGGGGTGGCTAGTCCCTTTGTAAATGTGGGCTTTGTAAGTGTATGCTTCAACTCCTCTCCAAGATGTGTTATAAGGATAGAGCTGTCCTACATACTTCTCTCATTGGAACTGGCTTCTATCTTCATCTTTTATCTTCTTATTTGTTTTGTGCTCCAATATCCATGTTATTTTTGTTTACTCTCACACTCACTCTCCTCCTAGCATTTTACATCCCTCTTGAGGTATAGTTATCTTGGGAATTTGTACATTTTGTCCAATTTCCCACGAACACTGGCTCCCTTACCTCCGAGGTCACACAAGTAGTAACACGTGAGGAGGATCAAAACTCTTCCTAAGCAGGTTGGCCTTTCGATTTTCCTCATCGGGCAATGATTATGCTGATGTCTCCTATTATAACTATAATGCAAACAAAAGAAAAGTAAAATGCATATGATACAGCATGCGTGATGTGTGGATGCGAGATACTAGTAAGAACATAGAGATGCATGGTCTGTAATGGCATACTTTGCAAGGCCTGGGAGTGGTTGAGGATCATTGGTAGTACTTTTTTTAGGTAGGAAGTGTTGACGGACTCTGATTGCTCCCCATGATCCATATCCGAAAGAATGACTACTCCTCTAGACAAGGCTTCTTTCACAATGAATGGTCCACGCCAGTCGAGCCTGAACTTTCCTAGGGCATTGGTAGGTGAATGGCGCACAAAACCAGATCACTTGGCACAAAATTTCTAGGCCGCACTTTCTTCTGGTATGCTCGGACCATTCGCTTTTGGTAACACTGGGCATGGTGCAGGGCTTGTAATCTATGCTCGTCAATTAGGTTTAGTTGAATATAGCGGTCTTGGACCCATTCTGCCTCATCTAGTTCTGCTTCTTTCAAAATTCTTAGTGACGGGATTTCCACTTCAAAAGGGAGGACTGCCTCCATGCCATAGACCAGTGAATACGGCGTTGCTCCTATTGATGTTCGGACTGAGGTCTTGTATGCCCAAAGTGCATAAGAAAACTTCTCATGCCAGTCCTTGTGTGTCTCAGCCATCTTCTTCAAAATCTTGATCAAGTTTTTATTAGTTGATTCAATGACACCATTCATTTGCAGTTGATAAGGAGAGGATCTGTGGTGCTTGATTTTGTAACCTTGAAGATAGTCTTCAACTCTTCTTGCTATGAAGTTAGCACCGTTATCTAAGATGATGGCATGTGGAACCCCATATCTGGTAATGATGTTATTCTTAATGAATTTTTCTGTGACTACCGCTATAACAATTTTATATGATACTGCCTCGTCCCACATTGTGAAATAATCGATGGCCACAAGAATATACCAATGCCCGTTAGATGCAGCTGGATGTATGGCCCCAATAACATCAATTCCCCAAGTGGAAAATGGCCAAGGCGACGACATGCTATGCAGCTGTTGCGGGGGAGCATGTATGAAGTTGCCTTGTACTTGGCAATTGTGGCATTTCCGCACAAATTGGCAACAATCCGTTTCCATAGTGGACCAGAAATAACCTTGTGTGACCATGTCGGTGGAACCACTGGGGCGCGGTTCACCAAAACCTGACTCCGGTGTGCGGGAACACACTGGGAGGTCCGATACAATCACGGCGAAAAATGGTGAATCCGGAAGGAGGGACAAGACTCGGAAACACCAAAGGGAAAACAAAAGGATAAGGAAAGGAGTCGCCACCTAGTCTTTT
>JAMKQA010043492.1:0-14631 GCA_024699735.1 Posidonia australis | reverse complement strand
GTGGTGGTACTGTAGGACCCGGGGTATGAGAGACCTGGACTACCCTCAGTGCCGGTGCTGGACGGGTCTGGGGTTAGAGTCCCCAGGTGCTCGGGCACTAGGGCGTCCCTAGGACGCACTCCATGCTTGTACCTGTGAGGGTACATTTTGAGGTTGCGGTCAGGGCTGTTGAACTCCAGTGTGGGGTGGTTCACCACGGCACTGCAGTGTGGGTGTGGTGACATGGAATCCTCACCAGCTGCTTGTGGCCAGGGTGATGCGACCAGTTTTGGAATGGAAAAGTGTGGATTTTTTTGTGGACTAATTCCTAGTCCGGATTTGTGATAAATTGTGCTTATGGCTTTAAATGATGTTTTGAGCTAGGAAACTAGATGGAATGATTTGCTTCTCCTGTGTTGAGAATAAAGGTTTATGAACGAGCATGAGGTTTTGAAAGAAAAGAAAAGAAAAGAAAGTTTGAAATGCCATTGTTTTCTAAGTTTTTCTAATTGGACATGTGGTTTTGGCAATGGTAGTTTTCTGGCAATGTTTTTTCGTGGGTTTTAGCGCTGTTTTGGGGCACGTACTGGGTGACATTCCTATCACTCACGCGTGTTTTCCTTGTCCCCTTTGTTTCAGGTGCTCAGGTGTAGGAGTAGTCTAGTCTGGTGCATCGTTTCGAGCCACGTTTGCCACACACAGGTCTGGGTGATTAGCTTTATTTATTTTATTCTGTCATTTAAATTCTTTTAGCTGCTCTTGGGTAGTTCTTGTACTATTGTGTAGCACTGGGGTATTACAGGAGGAGTCCCGAGTCGCTAATTCCAGGCCTCCAGGAACAACTTTTTATTCCTTTTTCTCGTGTCACCTTTAAGTTCGGAGGAGATTCGAGTTTTGTCCCTTTCTCGCGACTCCTTTAAGTCCGGAGGAGTCCTGAGTCGCTGATTCCTGGCCTTCAGCAACAGCTCTTTATTCCTTTTCTCGTGTCTCCTTCAAGTCCGGAAGAGATTCGAGTTTTGTCCCTTTCTCGCGACTCCTTTAAGTCTAGAGGAGTCCCGAGTAGCTGATTCCTGGCATCCAGGAACAACTTTTTAATCCTTTTTCTCGTGCCTCCTTTAAGTCCAAAGGAGATTCGAGTTTTGTCCCTTTCTCGCGACTCCTTTAAGCCTGGAGGGGACCCGAGTCGCTGATTCCTGGCCTCTAGGAACAGCTTTTTATTCTTTTTTCTTGTGTCTCTTTTAGGTCCGAAGGAGATTCAAGCTTTGTGCCTTTCTCGCGACTCCTTTAAGTCTGGAGGAGTCCTGAGTCGTTGATTCCTGGCCTCTAGGAACAGCTCTTTGTCCCTTTTTCTCATGTCTCCATTAGGTCCGGTGGAGATTCAAGTTTTGTCCTTTTCTCGCGACTCCTTTAAGTCCGGAGGAGTCCCAAGTCGCTGATTCCTGGCCTCTAGGAACAGCTCTTTATTCCTTTCTTGTGACTCCTTTAAGTCCAGAGGAGATTCGAGTTTTTGTCCCTTTCTCGCGACTCCTTTAAGTCCAGAGGAGTCCTGAGTCGCTGATTCCAGGCCTCCAGGAACAACTTTTTATTCCTTTTTCTCGTGTCTCCTTTAAGTCCGGTGGAGATTCGAGTTTTGTCCCTCTCTCGCGACTCCTTTAAGTCCGGAGGAGTCCTGAGTTGCTGATTCCTGGCCTCCAACAATAGCTCTTTATTCCTTTTCTCGTGTCTCTTTTAAGTCCGTAGGAGATTCGAGTTTTGTCCCTTTCTCGCGACTCCTTTAGTCTAGAGGAGTCCTGAGTTGCTGATTCCTGGCCTCTAGGAACAGCTCTTTATCCCTTTTCTCATGTCCCCTTTAAGTCCGGAGGAAATTCGAGTTTTGTCCCTTTCTCTCGACTCCTTTAAGTCCGGAGGAGTCCCGAGTCGCTGATTCCTGGCCACCAGGACCAACTCTTTATTCCTTTCCTCGTGTCTCCTTTAGGTCAGAAGGAGATTCGAGTTTGTCCCTTTCTCGCGACTCCTTTAAGTCCGGAGGAGTCCTGAGTCGCAGATTCCGGGCCTCTAGGAACAACTCTTTTTTCCCTTTTCTCGTGTCTCCTTTAAGTCTGGAGGAGATTCGAGTTTTGTCCCTTTCTCGCGACTCCTTGAAGTCTGGAGGTGTCCTGCGTCGCTGATTCCTGGCCTCCAGTAACAACTCTTTATTCTCTTTTCTCGTGTTTCCTTTAAGTCCGGAGGAGATTCGAGTTTTGTCCTTTTCTCGCGACTCCTTTATGTCCGGAGGAGTCCTGCGTCGTTGATTCCTGGCCTCTAGGAACAGCTCTTTATTCCTCTTCTCGTGTCTCCTTTAAGTCCGAAGGAGACTCGAGTTTTGTCCCTTTCTCGCGACTCTTTTATGTCTGGAGGAGTCCCGAAAAACTCTTTGTTCCTTTTTCTCGTGTCTCCTTTAAGTTTGGAGGAGATTCAAGTTTTGTCCCTTTCTCGCGACTCCTTTAAGTCCAGAGGAGTCCCGAGTTGCTGATTCCTGGCCTCCAGAAACTACTCTTTATTCCCTTTTCTCGTGTCTCCTTTAAGTCCGGAGGTGATTCTAGTTTTGTCCATTTCTCGCGACTCCTTTATGTCCGGAGGAGTCCTGCATCGCTGATTCCTGGCCTCCAAGAACATCTCTTTATTCCTCTTCTCGTGTCTCCTTTAAGTCTGAAGGACACTCGAGTTTTGTCCCTTTCTCGCGACTCCTTTAAGTCCGGAGGTGTCCTGCGTCGCTAATTCCTAGCCTCTAGAAACAATTCTTTATTCCCTTTTCTCGTGTCTCCTTTAAGTCCGGAGGAGATTCAAGTTTTGTCCCTTTCTCGCGACTCCTTTAAGTCCGGAGGAGTCCTGAGTCGCTGATTCCTGGCCTCAGGAACAGTTCTTTATTTTCTTTTCTCGTGTCTCCTTTAAGTCCGGAGGAGATTCGAGTTTTGTCTCTTTCTCGCGACTCCTTTAAGTCCGGAGGAGTCCTACGTCGTTGATTCCTGGCCTCTAGGAACAGTTCTTTATTCCTTTTTCTTGTGTCTCTTTTAAGTCCGGAGGAGATTGGAGTTTTCTTCCTTTCTCCCGACTCCTTTAAGTTCGGATGAGATCCGAGCTGCTGATTCCTGGTCCGCAAGGAACAACCTGTCTTTCTTTCCTCGTAACTCCTTTTGGTTTGGAGGAGGTCTGAGTAGTTTTCTTGTGTCCCAGAACCAACCCCTTATCATCGGGCTGATAGCCCTAACTATCCGGTGCTGAGTCCGTCAACTCATCTCGGGCTGATAGCCCTAACTATCCGGTGTTGAGTCCTTCAACTCATCATCGGGCTGATAGCCCTAACTATCCGGTGCTAAGTTCGTCAACTCATCTTTGGACTGATAGCCTTAACTATCCGGCAATGAGTCCGTCAACTCACCCTCAGGCTGATAACCCGAACTATCCGGTCGATAGGTCTGTCAACTTACCATGCCCTATCCTTTAGCTTGTAGATTTGATAGTCTTATCCCATGCCCCTTCTCTCGGGCTGATAGCCTTAACTATCCGGTGCTAAGTTCGTCAACTCATCGCGAGCTGATATCCCGAACTATCCGGTTGACAACTGTCATCTTGTTTGGAGCGGGCTGATATCCCGAACTATCCGGTTGACAACCGTCATATTGTCAGGAGCGGGCTGATACCCCCCTAAACTATCCGATTGACATCCGTCATCAGTCTTTCTTCAGTCTGCGATTCTGATGTTTTGTCGTGCATCCTTTCAGACAAAAAAGTCTGCCATTTGCCTGGTTCCTCTATCGTGCGATGAGTCCGGCAGTCTTGGCATCCCTTGGTACGAGTCTGGAAATGCCTCGCGCTCCCCTGCGTGAGCTGGCAGGTTACCTGCTCGTCACCAGCATCATCCTTTGCATCAGCATCACCTTCATGCATCATCCAGACATCATGGTCAACCCTTTGCATTAGCATCATGCGTGGCCCCGAATCATGACTTTCGGTGTATCCGTCGAATAAGTGGTTCACGGCCTTACAGTAATTACTACTCTCCTGCAGACTCAAGCGGGGTGTCTTGTCAACCCTGAGCATCGGTCTCGGTTCCATCCGTCCCTCGACCTCACTCAGGGAGGAGCATCTGTAGACACCTCGTTTTTGTAATCACTTGGCGACAGACTCCTCTACAAGATGCTCTGGTTGAAACTTCTCAAAAACATGTAACTTTTGGAATAGTAATCCCTTTACATTTATAGAAATTACGTTATGACAGTTTCTAATCAGATATAAACTTCTATATTTAGATTTAAAAGATGAAGTTATATCAACCGAACCCTTGGAGGAGTAGACTTGAGCATGTATCAATTTTGCTTGATCATCCAAGATCTCCGTCTTGATTCCTCCCAAATTCAATTGCAAAAGAAGAGTACTTTCCAATCAAATCAGCCAAATGATAATTCGAGAATAAGATTCAAAATAGATACGACAAGCGTTGGCAAATAACTTTAGCCGATAAAGAATCCTACGAGGAGGCAACAGCCTTTGAGAGCTAAAAGAATGAGTAGAAGCTATCGCCTATCATCGTATGGGGGGGGTGTTTGGTAAATAGCCATCTTTTTCTTATATATATATGTAGACATGGTAGATTGGTAGTGGTGCTGCAGTGGTTTACACTCCAGCCTTCACAAATCACGAGTCCCACTCCCACCTGCGGGAAGGGTGACGAGACAAACTAGCCGTTGGTGGGGCTCAATAATATTCAAAGATTGGTTTCCGTTACAGCACCTCCTCACCTCCCATTTCAAACATTTCTTCTTCTTGTTCTTCTTCGTCTTTAATATTCCTATTCTAAATAGAAAAGCAGGAATTTCTTTCTTCACAACCGAAGAGTGTCAGTCCCAATTCCGCCCCCTGGTGGAAACAAAAAGGAAGGGCGAATCCTTCTCCCCCACCCAACAAACCCTAGTCTCCTTCCCACTGCGGTGGATCGGAAGAGCACGAGCACGAACGGGAACGGGAACGGGACGGTCGCTTCTAGTAGTGTGGGTTCTCTTCGCTTTCCTTTTGGTTTCCAGGTGTTTTTATTCGTTCCTTTATGGAAGAAATGGAATGTGGCGGAGATTTCGGTTTTTTTTCCTCCTTTCTTTTCTTTCTTTCTCTCCCTCCGTTTGTTTCATTCCGGATTCGTGAAGTGGTGGACGAGAGTGAGGATGGTGTGTGTGATGGGAAAAGGGAGGAACTTTCTGAAATTTGGGCGGAGAAGTTGGATGCTCTTTCCGGAAGAACGGGATTTAGTGTCCGTGTTTGAGGTGTTTCGATTTGGTATGTAAAATGGAAGATTTTGTTGTTGTTCCGGAAGAAGTTGTTAATTGATTGGGATTATCAATTGGTGCTGCTAGTTCTGGAGAGCTTTCATCTCTCGTTTTTTTTTTTTTTTTGATTGGACATTGCTTGTCTTGTACTGGCAACTGCCCTTAAATTATTCAGAATGTTTGTGTTAAATCTCTCGTTCTCCGTCGTAGGCTCTCATCTTTTGCCATTTTTAAGATCCTTTTACTTTTTTGGTGTTGAAACCCCTACCGTTTCTTCTGCCAATCTAGATAGATTTTCCAGGATTTCTTTTAAAAGACGACTATCATATGAAGCTGTTTTTGGGTTTCCTTCTATAAGATCATGTTGCGGATTTTACAAATTTGGATTTCATTTTTGTGTTTCTCAAATGGAGCTACAGTTGTTGGCTGGCCACTCCCACCTGTTTCCGGGGGATCCGCACACACCACACTCCTCCCTCTCCAACACGCAAAAAAAGGCTTTTGGGAACAGAATGTTGCTTTCATTAGTTGTACTATGCTGATCCGACATATCTTGTCCTGTTTTGCGGATTCTTCAGGTTGTGGCATCTAATTGCCTGAGGTGGGCACGTGAAGCAATAAAACGGTAGCTAGTAGCTTTGATTCCATCCTACAGAATGGCAACTGCTAGGACTCCTGGTACTCCTGCGTCAAAGATAGACCGAACACCTGTTTCGACTTCAGGAGTCCCCAAGAATAAGGAAGAGAAGATATTTCTTACTCCTGGTACTCCTGCGTCAAAGATAGACCGAACACCTGTTTCGACTTCAGGAGTCCCCAAGAATAAGGAAGAGAAGATATTTCTTACTCCTGCATCGAAGATGGAACGAACACCCGTTTCGACTCCAGGAGTCCCCAGGATTAAGGAAGAGAAGATATTCGTTACTGTACGTGTAAGGCCACTTAGCAAGAAAGAAATAGCTGTCAAGGACCAGGTAGCATGGGAATGTGTTGACGACAACATGATATTGTTCAAGATGTCAGCTCATGAGCGATCCAGTTCTTCAGCCTCCTATACATTTGGTGATTATGCTTGACCCTACAATTTGAGCTTCCATTTATATATTTTGTGTCCCATAAAAATATAAATCAATTCCAAGATAGAAAAAACGTAGTGCTAAAGCAAGATCTATTTTTGTACACTTTCAGACAAAGTGTTTGGGCCTGCTTGTCTTACTGATAAAGTATATGAAGAAGGAGCTAAGAATGTTGCTCTATCCGCACTTACAGGGATCAATGGTAATACATACAAGTACTTTAGCACTTTTCTTTCATTTTTGACTGATGCGATAAGCTTTAATATTATTCCTTGCCTATTTTAGCAACGATTTTTGCGTATGGACAAACTAGTAGTGGAAAGACTTTCACTATGAGAGGCATCACAGACAGTGCTGTTAATGATATCTACAAGCACATACAAGATGTAAGTGTATTAATCACATAAACTTGGTTTTTTTTATCTTCTCTTACACAAAATAAGTTTGCGTGCATCGGGTTTGTTTTAATTTGCAAGGTATGATTATCTAGAAAACTTCTGGAATCAATTATGATCTGAGACTGCATTCTTAGTGTGCTGATTTTTTTTTGTTTTGTAATCCAGAACCCAGACAAGAATTTTACTATCAGAATATCGGCATTGGAGATTTACAATGAGATAGTTCGTGACCTCTTAAAACCTGATTCGGGTCCTCTTCGGTTACTTGATGACCCGGAGGTGTTCTTCCTGCAAATTATTTTTGGTATATGAAGTTAAATAATATTAGACAAAAGTTAATGTCTTATTTTTATTTCTTAAATAGAAAGGGACTGTTGTTGAGAAGTTGGAAGAAGAAAAAGTGAAGGACAGTCAGCACCTGAGGCACTTAATCGGCATCTGTGAAGGTACACGATCTTTCTATTGATACAATCTATATGGACCTTATTTCTATTTTCTGTTTCATTGTGGTCGACACAATATCTTTGAAGCCTAATAAGAAGTATGGATTCTTGCTTTTTCCAGCTCAACGACAAGTTGGTGAGACTTCCTTAAATGATACAAGCTCTAGGTCACATCAAATAATAAGGCTGGTAATGCCCATGTTTCTTGTTAGTCAAGCATCTTACATTGATTATTTTTACTAAGCAGTAGATATGACATGCTATCTCTTCTCTTGTGACTTACCAGACAATAGAAAGCAGCCTTCGTGAAAGTTCAGGCTGTGTGAAATCTTTTGTGGCAAGCTTGGTGAGCATCCCTTTCTTACTTTGGATATTCCAATTATCTTTGTTGTTGAGAAATAATAGATTATATTGGTATTCTGCAGAATTTTGTTGACCTTGCAGGAAGTGAACGAGTGTCTCAAACTCACACAGAGGGTGCGAGGCTAAAAGAAGGATGTCATATTAATCGCAGTTTGTTAACTCTTACAACTGTAATAAGGAAACTCAGGTTAGAGATTCCGTAAACCCTTGTATTATGTTTTCTCTTTGCAATGAATAGGTGAAAGTGCAGACCTAAGCCTGAAAACATTGTCATTCTTGAGCTAGTGAAGTGGAAAACTTGTGGTAGTAGTTTCAGTGGCTACTAGATATTATAACAAGCACAAATTTCGAGTGGAAATGTTCGATGCTAGAAATCCTTGTCCCCTCAACTGCGAAGCAACAAAGAAAGAATCATATAGCCCTTTAGATCAATTACTGGATGTACAATATTGTGTTGCCGTACATATCTATCAGTGTTCTCACACTAACCATGGTTAAAATCAGCTGCACTTATCGATGAATTACAAACATTTGCAATAACAGCATGACAAATGAGACTTCAGCTATTCGAATTAGCTTCTATTATTCTACTTTGAACTTTCTTATGTTCTTAAGAAATCTAAACAAGAGTAAATGAAATTTGTCAGCTACAGTTGTTTCATATAATATTAAAGTAGGCAAACAACCAGAGGTTTTCGTCTCAAGTATTATTTAGAACTGAAGTATTCTTTTTCCTCTACAACAGCTGGTTCTTAACAAATATTTGTTAGAGTCATCAGATCATAATATTTCTGCTGTATGCTTTTGTGTTTGTCCTATACAGCTTGGGAAAAAGAGGTGGACATATACCATACAGGGATTCAAAACTCACTCGTATATTGCAGCTGTCTCTTGGTGGAAATGCTAGGACAGCAGTCATTTGTACCATGAGTCCGGCACTTAGCCATGTTGAACAATCAAGAAATACACTATCCTTTGCAACCCGTGCAAAGGAGGTCACAAATAGTGCACAAGTAAACATGGTATGCCTACAAATGTCATTGTCATTATTTTTTTTTTTTGAAAATGATCATAGGCAAACATGTCTTTTACAGCTTGTTGTATGTCATTGAGTTGCTCTGCTTGCTGAAGCTGATCATGCATTCATTTTGAAAATCTTTTTTTTTCTAAAATCAGGTGGTCTCAGACAAACAACTAGTCAAACGATTGCAGAAGGAAGTGGCCCGACTTGAAGCAGAATTACGAACACCTGAACCTTCTAAAATCTCATGCTCAGAAGAATTACTAATGGAGAAAGAGTTGCAAATTAAAAAGGTTTATAACCCAAACATGTCTCCTTTGATGAAATATGGGAGTACAACAGTGATGGAAAGTCTACATTATTTACTTGTTCACTTGATTCTTTAGATGGAAATGGAAATGGAAGAATTGAAGCGCGAAAGAGACTCTGCACAGTCCCAACTAGACGTTTTGCAACGAAAAGTAAATGATGAGAAGCTGGTACTAAAATTTTCCCTAATGTGCATAATTTTCATGCAAAATATTCAATAGATTTGCTTCTCTTACAAACTGAATTCAAGACCATCATCACTTTGCATTAACTACTTCTAGTTTCTATTCAGGACTGGAATCCATTTGATTCTCCTCGACGGCCTGTCAAATGCCTTACATTCTCAGGCCCTTCACCTGCCAGTGGTGATAAGAGATCAAGTAGAACTAACAGAACAAGAAACACATTGAGGCAATCATCGACAGTTCCATTTATGCTCGTGAATGAAATACGCAAGCTGGAGCACATGCAAGAACAGCTTGGAGAAGAAGCAAAACGAGCATTAGAAGTGCTTCAGAAAGAAGTAGCCTGCCATAGACTTGGAAATCAAGATGCCGAGGAAACCATCGCCAAGCTCCAAGCTGAAATCAGGGAAATGCTTGCTGTTAGATCGCTTGTCAAGGATGTTGACATAAATGCAGTTGGGAGTGAAACTAATACAACCGGTGCCAACCTAAAAGAAGAGATCACTAGACTTCACACTCAGGGAAGTACCATTGCCAATCTAGAGGAGCAACTAGAAAATGTTCAGAAGTCCTTGGACAAGCTGGTACTGTGTCTACCGAACAACAATGAGACTAGTGAAGCCACTCCAAAATCCTCCAAAAATCAAGCAAAGAAGAAGAAGAAGTTGCTTCCTTTAGCCTTAAGCAGCAGTGCTAACAGACCACATCTTATCAGATCCCCGTGTTCTCCACACTCATCTTCTAGGACAACACTAGAGGCTGATGTTGAGAACAAGGATCCAGATATCAACCTAGATCAGGAAACAGTCTCTGGTTGTGAAAAAGCCACACCAAATAAGAGTGAAGATGGAGAAATCTCATCCAGAGATGGGACACCCTACAGGAGGTCTAGTTCTGTAAACATGCGAAAAATGCAGAAAATGTTCCAGAATGCTGCTGAGGAAAATGTAAGGAATATAAAGGCATACGTTACTGAACTTAAGGAACGAGTTGCTAAGCTGCAGTATCAAAAGCAGCTCCTTGTTTGCCAGGTTCTAAACTCTTCCATTGTCTTATCATACTTTCGGTATGCTTACAAATTTACAGTGTAGAGAATTCCCATAAATGCTTTGTGTTTAAAATGTCCATGTTTCACATGACCACCAATTTAACATTCTTGTTGACCCAAAAAAAAAACCTCACTAGGTGCTGGAGCTAGAAGCAAATGAGGCAGCAGGACACGAAACCACTGTGTCTGATGACACCATATCTGATCTAGAAAATACTCCTGAGGCATGGCCTTCCATGTTCAGAGAGCAAAGACAGCAGATCATTCAGTTTTGGGATATTTGCCAAGTATCAATTATACATCGGACACAGTTTTACTTATTATTCCGAGGTGATCCAGCAGATCAAATATATATGGAGGTTGAGCTTCGGAGATTGACTTGGTTGCATCAACACTTTGTGCAGTCTGGGAATGAAAGTCCAGCACCAGGAGATGAGCAAACAATTTCTCTAGCTTCTAGGTATAACCACGTATTTTCCATCTCTTGGCTACATGATAGTAGAATAAGCCATAACTTTCCTTCCAACATTATGACAGTTAACAAAACAAGTCCACAATATAACTTCTGTTTTCTTCTAATACAGCATCAGAGCATTGAAAAATGAGAGAGAATTCCTTTCAAAAAGAATGAATTCACGACTAACCGAAGATGAACGAGAGATGCTATACAGCAAATGGCAAGTCCCAGTCTATGCGAAGCAGAGGAAGCTTCAGCTAGCTTGCAAGCTCTGGACAGATCCCACTGACCCAGTGCACATCGAGGAAAGTGCTCAACTGGTGGCTAAGTTGGTGGGTTTCTGTGAGAGTGGAAACATGTCAAAGGAGATGTTCGAGCTGAACTTCGCACTGCCTGAGGGCAAAAAACCATGGCTTTTAGGATGGAATCCAATAGCAAACCTGCTAAGGATATAATGATACAAGGCAATGACATGTATGAAGCCATACATTTTATAACATGGAACGGCTGATTCTTTAATTCACTTCTCAAAGTCAGAAAATCATAGCTTTTGCTGAAAGCTACACATGAAGCCATTCTTCTGATGAAAGCTTGCATACACCTCGGAATGTTTTGAAAGCATTTCAGCATAGATGATATGGTACAGAAGTGCAAATTACCTTGGAATGTTTGAAAGCATTTCAGCATACATGATATGATACAGGAGAACCCTTTTTTTTGCAGTAGAGGTTGATGACCTGATAAGAACCCTATTATCTTTCTTTAAGATTGTAAGTATCTACTACCTTACATTGACGTGCTCTCATTTTTTTATTGGCAATTCCAACAAAACAAGGTTTGCAATAAGTTTCAGTTTGTTAATTGAATCCACTTCCTTTTGTTTCTCATTCATTCCCTTCATATTGTTGTCAAATTGGCACATTATTTATCAACAAAATCGCTTCAATGCTAATACTAAGATAAGAGAAGCAAAATATTTATTCCTTACCACCAAGAGTGTTACCAGCAATTGTTTTATTGTCGTCTTGGCATTACATCCATTCCAACCATTTCCTTCTCTCATTAATCCTCAAACTCATATCATGGTTTAATACAGTCATGACTCATAAACCTCTTTTACAACACTTCTGAGCTAATCTGCCCCATCATGTGATATAAGCAAACGGGAAACGAGTTCAGACAACTGTTCTATTGACATCTTCCCCATCACATTCCTTGCAAGCGTTTCCCTCACCTTGTTCAACCACAATCCCCGCAGGAACGAACATCCATCTCTAACAGTAGCACCCATCTGCTTCAGCCTCTTCTCTTGTTGGAAACATAATCCAACATTCAACTGCGAAAACACGTCAAATTCAAATCAATCCATGATTGATAAGAAGCTCTTCAAAAATTCTGATTACCTCAAGGAAGTCTGCTCCAGCTTCAAACCCAATTGCTTTGGATGCAGGCGTGCCCAGCCTGGCAACATACGTGTTCCTCGTGACGAAGAAACTCCGGATGATCATATTAATCTTCCTTTTCTTCTCAATCTCTTGGTCAAGCATTACGCTCTTTGGCACGGAACCAGCACTGTTGAGCTTCTTCTGGTAAGCTACCACCGCCTTCACAAATTCCTGCAAACAACAACAACAACAACAATTAAACCAAAACCAATCAAATCAAAATTCATGCTGTTTACCATCAAGATCATATAGTAGTGCATACCTGATACACAGATTTACAGCCAGGATAATCGAACTCCTCTGAATATGACCTCCGCAATCGCTCCGGGTGAAACTGCAATCCCACTACAAACTTACCCTCTTCAGGATTATAGCAATGTGGATCATAGAAACCTTCCACCAATTCATCCATGGCAAATGCCATGGGAACAAACCTTTCTGCCAACTTCTTCACTCCCTGGTGATGATAACTATTCACCATAATCTCCCCATCCACCAATGACTCCATGAACCAGGATTCCAATGGTGTCCCCTCCACTACTCTGACTTCATGCCTATGCCCATCGTAATTCCCATAATCGACATGAACAACAGGGACATCTCCATTGGAGAGTTGTTTCTGGAGGTCAAGAAACAGAGTCCCACCACACGCTACATTGAGGAGCTGGGAACCCCTGCAGATGCCAAGAATGGGGATGCTGCGCCGAAAGCAGAGGTTGGTAAGCGCGAGTTCGATCGAGTCCTTGTTGTGGTCGGCGTTGGTGTCGCTCTGGTGGAGGTGGTGGATTTCGTCGAGGTCGGATTGGGAGAGGGAGGAGTTGGGGGTTGTGGTGGTGGAGTGGAAGGATGGGTCTATGTCTTCCCCCTCGCAGAGGAGGACGCCGTGGATTGGTTCGAAGCTGTCGAGGTTGTTCAGGATTCCGGCGACGCGGGGGACGATGACGGGGATGGCGCCATTGGTGACAAGGAGGTCCAGGTGGTACTCGCCTGTGATCAGGAGAAGGAGAGAAGAACCGAGGAAGAAAACAAGCAATTGCATCACAATTTGCTGTCTTTTTTTTTGGGAGAACCGCAGAAGAGAAATAGAAGCGTAGAACGCATAAAAATATTATCTTTTTTCTGTTGGTTTGGTATAGGAAAAATGGTAAACCCATCAAATTTTGAACATGTCTCTGTTGGTTTGTTTGGTTGTTGGTTGATATCAGACAAGTAGGAAGAGGTAGAATACATGAAAATTCGAACTTTCCTTCATGTGTTTATGACAACAGAACCTCATGCAACTCATATTTGACTTGAGTTTGTGCTTTGGGCAATGGAGGAATCAACCAAAAAAATGCAACAATAACTGACAAGCTTTTTTAGCTTTCTTTTTTTTTGGGGTCTTGTAATAGGATTATGAAGATTAATAGAAGAAGAGTATCCCAATACAGAAAAACAAGGGAAAACCCATTAAGACATGAAATTTGAGTAGGATGTTGAAATGGGAGTTGGCAGAATTAACAAAGAAAAGCAACCAAGAAGCAAGAACACTATTTAAGCTACGAACACTAACCTAGAAGACTACGAAAAACAAATCAAAACTTAAGCTTTTATATAGTATTTAACTGGGATTTGTGTGGACTTGTGCAATGGGTAATGGACAAACCGTACCAAAAAGTAAGAACAATAAGAAGAGCGTCTCTAAATCTCTTGTACATTCACCGACCATATGCTTGCTGGAAATATGTATGTGCATGGAAATATGAAGATAGTAAAGAAGATTCCAGTGAGAAAGCAAAAGAGATATCAAGAATATATGAGGTTACCAACGAAATCTACGAACTTGTTCTTGCGGATGCTCCTGCGAGAGACGACGAGAACTCGTGGGAGGGTCATAGCGGAAATGTCCTCCTTGTTCGCCATTGTTTTGGTGGGCAATGATCAGAAAGTGGTAAATATGTGGCTGTGGTGCTGAGCACCGAAAATGCACTTCTTCAGCAGCAGTAATATGACACTGAAGAGAACTGAAGCTTCCAAATGCTAATGCTTGAGTGTTTACTCTCAAGCATCCTGAATTCTTCTTATAGACGCCAGACGTGATGGTTTTGAGTACCTCAAAATCCTCTTGCACGTTTCTAACTGGTGGTGTACGGTTGCAGCAGCAACAGCAGCAGTAGTGGTGGTAGTAGGGAAGGCGGAGACTGGGGGTGTTGGTTTGGCTCTCCAAGGTTTCATCCATCTCTGGAGGGGCTGTATATAGACATGGAAAATGGCCGGGTCGGCCCAGGCCTGTCCGACCTGAGCCCGGCAAAAAAGCCCCCCCGGGTCGGGCCGGGCTGCGGGCCGTGCCGGGCCAGACCGGTCGGCCCGCGGGGGCCCGCCGGGTAGGCCTAGTCTGGCCCGCCCCAGTCGGGCGGGCCAGGCCCGTAGCAACGACTAGTAGCAACGGTCATTATTTATTTATTTATTTTTTATTTTTTTTAATTCCTAATTTTTACCTATATATACCTTCCTATACCTTTCATTTTTTCCACAACTCTCCTCTACGAAATTCTCAAGTTTTCTCTACAACTCTCTCAAGTTCTTGCTCTACCTGTGGATTCTGCCCGGTCTTCTGCTCTCCAGACTCCG
>JAMKQA010043491.1:0-15576 GCA_024699735.1 Posidonia australis | reverse complement strand
TGGCATACATATTAGCATGATTAGAGCATGATCCAGGTTTAGCAAACATTCATCAAACCTTTAGCAAGCATTTGGACTAGAAAGACCGAGTTTCTCGGACGTACGAGGGTGCCTAATACCTTCCTCGTGCGTAATAGGAATCCTTACCCATTCTCTGGTTAGCAGACATCCAGCTTTTCCGTCTGCATCCCATGCATTCATTCTTTTTTGGTTTTCCTCGTCTTTCCTTAAACGACTAGGTGGCGACTCCTCCTTTTCTTTTTTCTTTTATCCTATCTTTACACCTTCGCCATCCTGACATGGCTGTGATCCCCTTCCCCCTCCTCTGGGTCGGGCATGGTCACATTTACAATTATTTTTAGATAAAATTAACCTATACTATAAATGGATTACAAAACTTTTGTACTTGAGGGAACAGCAGCAAACATGGTTCCCTATGTATTACAATTGTAGTAGATGAGCGAGAGAGAGTAATTTATTCAAATAAGAATAAAATAAAAAAAAACGATAGATGGTGTACATGCTGAGAATATGTCCACAAGACCGATCTTGATTCTAAATTCAAAAATCTTGTCCTTAAGAAAAAATGAATAATGATGAAACTAGTTAGTACTCTAACATATCACAAACTGAACTACTCTTCCAACTGAATTAAGTTTTCCATATACGAATACAAGGAAGTCCCACACGCTCTAAACTCAAATGACCTCTGGCAATTACCGGCGTATATGACTCGATAATATTTCATATGAATCCGTATTCGAGTCTCACCATTAGCCAAATAGTCTGCAATATCATTATCTCTAAGAACCTCTATGCACGATATACAGTAGCACCTTAGAGTCAAACTCCACCTTGAGTATACAAACGTAATTTATTGTTGGCTTGTGCCTTTTATCTTGTTTGGGTTTTCTTCTGTTTTCTATCAGAGTCATACCGATAGTGGCAACCACTGTTGTATCAATCAATATCATTACTCACATCAGCACATCTGCTTCTCCAATTTACTTCCAAAAGGAAAAGATAGGCAAAAAAAAATGGAAAAACTACTTTACTAATGTAAATCTCTGCAAGTGAAATAACTGCTGCAGGGCATATTCGTAGCTGTTGTTATCCTTCTCCCCTGAAGCACTTAATTGATGTGGACGATTGGGCACCTGTGGTCCTTCGCACCAACCCTCAACTCCCAACTCTCAACCCAAAGTATGTACCTACGGTACGACAGATGAAACGTCACTGATCATTTTCATTTATAGGTTCATTTCGTAGATTTTTTGGACTACTTTTAAACATATAGTTTCTCCTCAAAAATTAAATAGTCTAATACCTTTATCAAACACTACTAGTTTCTTAGAAACATGTAGCTTCTTTCTAGAAATCACAATGTTCCAACAGTGATTCTTTAGATTTCTAGGAATTAAGGTATGACAACTTCTAGTTAGAAGTTAACTTCTACACTTGAATTTAGAAGCTGAAGTTCTACCAAACGGATCTTATATCTAAAAGAGATACTTGTAAAATCTATAAAAGATCACGAGTGAGGATGAATATTAGAATAGTTCTATGTTGAAAAATGTGAAGATAAAACGTATGATTAGACAGATATATATTGCTTCACTCATAACTGATTAGTCTTGAATTAGATGTCTATATTTTAACACTTTCCAAGGAAAAAAAAATGAAACAAATACAAACTGTGGATTTGTTATACACTATCATAAGTATCTTAAAAGCTTCCTTCTAAGGCTGCGTTTGGCAAAAGAACTCTCCGCTCCCAAACCCCAAGAATCCTTACTACAGCAGCTCCCGAACACAACTCTTAAGAAGAGCAGCTTTCGCCCGCTCTCGGTTCCACGCTTTGGCAACAGTAGTGGGAGACGAGCACTTCTTGCGGCGAGGCTGCACGAGCTGGCACGTTTGTTTTCAGAAGCTGGCGGGAGCGCAGAGCTCTGCAGCTGCGGGAGCGGAAATCGGAGGCAACCAAACACATCCTAAATATTTTCTCACACCAATATGGAAATTGCATCCGTTATTCCTCAAAGAAATAATCCTTGGTCACCTTTTCGAAGATACAATGGCGTAAGATTGACAACCACGGGATTTATAATTTACAGTAGCAGGACAAATACATTGGTCATGCCTTCGGTGTACATGGGGTAACATTTTAACAGTGGTTTTGTCTTAATTTAAGCTCAATCCATTATCAGTGGAGCCTGTAAACAGATGCAACGTATCACTGGAACCAAATCCAAGGAAGGGTCTTAAATAAAAAATGCTGGTAGTTTTGACATAAGGATTGTCATACTCTATTTCAAGTTTGACGATAACATACAATGTTCTCAACCTCCAGTGCCCTAGAAAGTCCTAAGTTCGCTCAGGTAGCTGTAACGACCACGTACTTAGGGTGAATTTGGAATATTTTATCCTTGAATATTTTAGCTGGACGTACTCTATTTCAAGTTTTCTCCTGAGTTTGGAGTTTGTCAAGTTTGAAGTTCATAAAACTGACTTTGGAATATTTTATCCTTGACTATTAATGAAGTATTTTGGCAAAATCTTTATTTTATATGATGGGAGAATTTTAAAAATATTTAGTTTTATTTTGGAAGTCTCGAATATCCATTTTTTTGGATCTTCTTAAATCATGATTAAAGGTGTTGACACCCTGGCTGTTGTGTGTATTTCATTAACATTTGTCGTTCTGTACCATATGGTTTTATTTACGAATATTTAGCAGTAATATTACGTCTTTTTAGGATATATATATGGTACTTGATGAAATTCCGCTGCTATATATTCACTTGAGTATGAAAGCATATATGATCTTACATGTTTGTATGACGTGCTCTTGATTTGAGGCATGACAGTGAGAGTACACCGTGGCATGTCCGATGGTCAACAGATTGATGACAGCGATTAGGTACTAAGTTTGTTGAGTTTGATAATCAACATTGTTGATTTCAAACAAACATGTACGCTTTAGGTTGTCTGTCCTACGACCTCGGTTACCAATACCACCTACTTCTTGAGAGCATCTGATATGCAACGTTTCAAGCGTAAGGACAACTATCATCTTCTTTGTTGGGAATGCATTGACGATCCTAGAATTACACACCAAATGACATGAAGCCTCGTCAAAATGATATGAAGTCTCAGATTATTTCGTTCTTGTATTATTTGTTGTTATTTTAATATTAATAATAACACATAATTTTACGTCAATCATGATATGAAAAATGTTAAGGAATGATACGGAGAGTAGATGCCACATCATGAAATACCACTTAAATTTTCACATGGGATAGACATACCAATTAGATTGTGTCATATATAAACATATATATTATATGTATATGACGAATTCAAACACAATTCATTTAATAAATTCTAAATTCAAAGATAAATTGCCTATTATTGTATGTACACGATACAACCTGTTAAATATACGTTTAGATTTACCGTATCATTTTGACATAACAACTTGATAGACATGAGTATATATTTACATGTTTATTACATGATTACGCGTTTTATACATGTTTAATACACACTTACACATCTTGTACGTGTTTAGTATGATAATGTTAAATAATACTACATCAATAACCGTAATTAGTATAGTAAAATTAAATAATTACTAGTATAATATGGTAAAATTGATCAAAATAATGTTAAATAATTACTAATATAATAATACATGTGTACTTGACATATATTGATCAGGTAACATGATTAGGTAAAATGTATCTATCGAGTATTTATTTGATTTTTCCCTTTGAATACAAAAATAATCTATTTAATAGTGTGTGTCTAGCAAATAGATATATAAGTAGTACACAAGACACATCAAGACTAAACACAAACATAATTATAATTGTTGAGTTTATGCATTGAATTAACTACATACAGTGAGGTAGACGACCATGCAGACATCCATTTCGTCACTACTAAAGCAAGAGTGTTTACGAACACCTAAAATGGACGTCTATTGGCATACTGTCACAGCTCAGGAGGAAAATGGATGTCCACACTAGACATTTGCTGATTTATCTTTTCGATATAATGAAATAACAGACGTTCGCTCTGGACATTTGTTGAAGTATTCCATTAACATAATGGAAAAACAGACATCTACTTTGCTCATAGTTTGAATTCAGAGTTTAAGCAGACGTTTGTTATGACAACTATAAATATATAACAATACTTTAGGATTCTGTAACATATATGTTTTTGACTTGTAACTTTAGAGAAGGGCAACAGTTGTTCTCTTGTGTTCCTCTTTCATCCTTGTATTCTCAAAACATAATTGATTTAAGTTCTCTTCTGTTCGTAGACATAGATTTCGAACGACTTATGTGTAAGTTCTTTATGTTTTGTAGTGTATTCTTCTTTCTTTTTTTTCTTCTTCTGTAATTTTTTTTTCTCCTACCAATGATTGTTATTTTATAGTATTCCATCCATATGCTACACGTTTTAAATCTATATTCTGCAATCCCTTCCGTATATACGTCTCTCAATAATAACATCATCATAAATGGACATGTCTAATGTAAGACCCGTGGTGTCCTGAGCTGGCGTCCTTTCAATAATTGTGCCGTGTGAAACGTAAAACTACCTGTCGACACTTCTCCTGATGTCCACTCTTGAGATCCATATCCTGAAGTGATGATTACAGATGGACATCGTGAACTAACAAATATTTCTTCCGTCATTCACTATTATTAGTTTCAGCCGTAACATTTTGGCAAGTCTAATGGGCGACGTTGACAGCAAAGGTGACCAAGAAGCTGCGGTGTGGTTGGGTTGTAGGCATCAGGTTAGCGTGGGGATCTCAACATGATCCACAATTGCATTCGTTCAATCTAACCAACATCAACCGTCTGATCCCACGCAGCAGCCAATCAAGCGGAGGGAATCCACCTGCGCCCAGCACATCTAGTTTGCCTCCTCCGAGGGAGTGGGGGCGGGAGACAATTGCTTGGCTCAAATTAGGCATTCAGGTGTGTAGGTGAAGAAATAACTCTGGGCCATAAATACTACACCTGTTGTAATGACATGTGCGACGCATAAGGAACCCTTGACACGGTTAGAGGACTGGGTCAAGTGTTGGAGTGAGGCCATAGATTTGGAGGGTGAGAAATTGTAGGGGAGCAGGAGAAGGTGAGGGGAAGCACGCAAAGGTTGTGAACACTGGCATATGAGGGCAGTGATTGCTCCATCGTGGTAGTGGAGCACTTCGCCATTGCGGTTTGCTTCTTGGAAACCTGAAGGCACATGTCCATTTCCCTGTTCAACATCATCGCTCTCTCTTCATCCTTTGCAGGGTGTAATAAATAAGCATCGACACTGCCCATCTTGTGCACTCCTCACATCTCTTTCTCTTCCGTCTTCTCTCCACGCTTTGTGAGCGTCGTAGTCGAAAGGTTCTTTCTCTCAGCTGTCCTGTGAAGACCATGGAATTTGGTGGACGTGTTGTGGAGTCCTTGAAGGATAAGTCCATCTTGGTCACCGGTTCCACTGGCTTTCTAGCCAAAGGTACGTACAGTACTATTTAAGTCTGAACTCTTTCTAGTAGTGTAGTTTTGCTCGCAGTTGTTTTTGTTTTCTCGTTTCTTTGAGTTGGAGCTGAGATGATGCTTTTCTGTGAACTTGTTTGTTGGGTGAAAGTTTTTGTGGAGAAGGTACTCAGGGTCCAGCCACATGTCAGGAAACTCTACCTTCTCATGAGAGCTCCTGATTCAAATTCTGCTGCACAGCGCTTGCAAACCGAGGTCTCTCTCTCTCTCTCTCTCTCTCTCTCTCAGAGTATATAAGCATCTGTATTTGGAGAGTGATGGAAACTGGATAGACCACTAGATCTTTCTCATCTGATGACTAGTAATAAGAAACGGAACATGGTGAGGATTTCTATCCTAGGGTTTGAAGGGAGTTATGGCTTCTTTAATGTGAACTTCAAGAAGTTGTTGGTTCAGGGTGATAGTCACCAACAGTCCAGCACCATAAATTGATACTTCTCGTTTAAGACAAATGCATATCAATACGACAAGCTATAAATACGACAAGCTATAAATCTTATTTTCTGTTATAGACTCCAATAATATTAAATTTCATTATAAATAAATAAAGAAGTACATTTAATAGCACAAATGTACGAACAGCATTTTGAAACCAATAAAAATACAACTAGATGTACTATGTTAATACACATACACATATATATACAGTAATGATCAGGTAGGATCCTAAGTTACTTAAGAAAAGTAGGTCTTTAATATCAAACTATCAATCTTCATCTCTGTAATTATTATTTTATTGACAATAATTTAAAAAAATTCATTAAATAAGAAGGTAATTACTACAACTACCTTTTCCATTAGATTTACTATAATATTCAAATCTAACGATTGCAAGATTCTATCTTAAGTAGAGACAGATTATATATATATATCATGGGTTAAATTAACTTTACAGGCTAAATCCAGAGGCTATGTCCATGGGTTGGATTGGATTAGGTTAGGTTTAATCCAAATCCAATCTAAAAGAACTTTAAACTAAAAATTTCAACCCAACCCACACATACATCAATCCAACCTAAATATTTTTGGCCTGAGTTAAGCGGGCCACAATTCAACCCAATCCAATTTGCACTCATAGTTTAGATATTGATTAGCTTCACCAAGCCTATAATAAATTAGTGGTTGTTTCATCTTTTGACATTTCCTTTGATACGGGTAATTTGTCAGTTTTCCACACTTGTATATTTTTAATAATTTATTCTTTTTGAGTGTTTTTATAATAATTTATGTCATGTACGTAATTTTAGATTGTTTTTATCCTATAAGATCTGCGGTTTCCCTTCTTCGACCTGCTTAAGCAATTCTAAAAAAAGGTTAGACGTCCGATCCTCAACCAGAAAATATCAAGTCAACCATGCATTTGTTCATTTGTTATTCTTTACATAAATTTTAAGAAGTGCATGTTAGTATACTTTCTTTTCATCATAAGAAGTGAAAAGCAATGTAAACGATCAACTAGAGTATCCAGACCCTATGGAGAGATCTGGAAAAATAGATAAATATTTGGATGAATAAAATCAAACTTCATGTCATAATTGAGAAAATAATATGTACGTTCAAGAAATCAACCATTGTAAGCACATCTTGATTACTATACATAGTTTTACAGAAATCTAACTAAACATGTTTCCTATCTTCTTTATTATCAGGTCATTGAGAAAGAATTGTTTAGAGTCCTAACAGAGAAGCATGGCAATGCATACCAATCGTTTATGTCTAATAAGTTATGTCCTGTGGCTGGGGATATCATCCACAGGGACCTCGGGATAATCGATCCCAAACTAAAAGAAATGATGTTGAAGGAAATCAACATTGTTGTCAATGTAGCTGCTAATACCAGCTTTGATGAAAGGTATGCATAGGACAGTGTAGGCTCCCTTCGTTGCCATGGCGGACGTTTGCATCTGTGGATGATCATGCTAACTAATCATACTGTTCTGATTATGAACATAAAGGTATGAAGTTGCCTTGGACGTAAACACCTTAGGAGCAAAGCATGTTTTGCAGTTCGCACAACAATGTGAGAAAATTGACCTACTGCTTCATGTTTCTACAGGTGAGTTCAAACTAGAATTACAAGTGCTTTCACCATTCAAGACATGCAGAAATAATTCCGTTTCTTTTAATTGATGCATTACACTATATCTTTTCAGCATACGTTGCCGGTGAAAAGGAAGGTCTTCTGTTAGAAAGAAAATACGACATGGGTGAAACACTCATTGGGGACATGAGCTTAGATATCGACAACGAAGTAGGTTTAGCAGAAGAAACACTAAAGAGGCTCCGTTTCGAGGGTTCAACGAAGGAAGAGGAAAAAATCGCCATGAAGGAATTGGGTATGAGAAGGTGAGTATGACACTTCTGACGTAAGTAACGCTGGGACGTTGATTCTATACCCCTCGTACCTATCATTCTCTTAATTTCATATTTCAGGTCTAAACATCATGGATGGCCCAATACCTATGTTTTTACAAAGGCAATGGGAGAAATGGTACTTGGGCACATGAGAGGAGACCTTCCCCTCGTCATCATGAGACCAACAATCATAACAAGCCTATACAAAGAACCTATCCCTGGTTGGATGGAGGGCACAAGGTAACATAACACAAGCTGGCTTTTTTTAAAAGAATCACACTATTGTTTGAGAGATATCTTTAAATAATATATATATATATATATATTTCAGTTTGTTTTTTTATAATCAACGATATCTCACAATTTTAATACACAATTTGTGAGGCTTCACGATTCCATATGGTATTGTCCTTAATCGAAAAAGTCATTGAGGTCATTTGTCAGGATTAATGAAGTAATATAATGTAATATAGCTTATAAATGTAGCTTCCAAATATTTTGTTATGGTAATGTAGATATGATAAGTTATATGAGACTTACCTGATGTCATCATATTGTCGATCTTGATGTAGCAACCATTTCTACTCCAATGGAGGGAGTCTCTTAAAGTAAAACAAAAGAATTGGAAGTGTTGTTATGTAGTTGTGTATTAAAATCTTAGAGAGATGTTCTTTCTATAGTACATTCCATAATTATGTTATAATATCTCTCATATACTATTAAATCTAATATGTTTCATAATTGAGTTAGCCCACTAATCAAGTTGGTTAAGTCACATAAGTTAGACATTTGGACTTAAGTCCAACAATCACTCACTTAACTTATCTAATTTGTTTTATGTTAGACAAAACTTTATATGGAATGACTACTTTTCAATTACTTAATAAGACATATTAACCTTCATTCAAAAATAACAACTCTCATAAATACTATTCATAGTAGTAATACAATGTCAAAATGTATGTCTTTTCTATGTACTAATATATCTAAAATTGAAGTTATAATTGAACACTTTATGTGGTAATCCACACTTTATGAAAAAATCTACAAATGTTATGACAATAAAAGTAAAGTTTATTCTCTTTAATTTATCAAATAATAAAATAATAGTTCAAAATTTAAACAAATAAGAACTACTAAATAGAAATCATCAAACAAATGTGATATCACATAGTACATAAGTGTATGAACTATCAAAGTAAAACCTTAAAAGAATTGACTAATAAATCCATTTTAAGCACATGTTCACTGTAGGCACCGAGAGGAAGTGCCTTTGTAAGAGGATCAACTAGTATTGAATCAGTTCTAATATGCTTAATAGACACCAAATGGTCTTTAATTCTGTCCTTTACAATCAAGAACATAATCTCCATATGTTTGCATGCACTAGAGCTTTTATTGTTATTAGAGAATTGAACTACCACCTCATTATCACAATATATCTTTATGGGTTTTTCTACAGAGTCCATGACTCTTAAACATGTGATAAATTGCATATTCAAATAGCTTGTGAAGATGTCGTATAGTGAGTTACAAACTTAGCCTTCATGGTGAAAGTAGCTATTGTTTTCTGTTTGGTATTGGACCATGAAATAGCTCCCATAGCAAGTAAGAAAATATATCTAGAAGTGGATCCATTACCTCTAATTGATCTGATAGTTTTTATGAGAGCTTTAGTTTCTTGCAAATATCTCAAAAGTTCCTTTGTAGTTTGTTAATGTGAAACTTCTAAATCACCATGATATCTTCTTAGATATCCAGTGACAAGTTATATATGGTCAAGTACATGTTTGTACATAGTTGAGACACCTAATTAATGCAACATATGATTTATTTTTCATTACAAGTCTTTCTGAATATGATTGAGGTTCTTGCAATTTTATTCGCTTGTCACCTTTTACAATCGATGCTTTACTAGGAGCACAATTTTCTATTGAAAATCCCTTTAACACACTTGATATGTAAGACTTCTGAGATAGTCCTCCACATGGTACCTAGACAGTGAGAGTGCCATACCTCCACATCCGATTGTACCTCAAGCCTTAGTGTCTGGTGACAATCAGAGTATCATACCTCTAGGTCCAGACAACACATCAACCTACAGGCTTCAAGCTCGGTCTCGTAAATGACAGTCGAGGAGTCTCATATCTCCAAGACCTGAAGAACACTCACCTATAGTTTCTTGATCCCTGACCTTAACATAGGTGATGCGTCTGACCACTTGAGAATGTTGTCACATCCCTCGATCCAAGCAGTACGATCCATGGTATCTTGGCCCACACATAAAAACTATGGAAATCTCTTTTCCAAAATAGGCTATATCTCTTTGAAATCCCTTTTCAAAATCATTTTATATCCTTCAAAAATCTACAAAATTGGCTCACTAGGTGTTTACAATAGATCAACATTGATGGTCCATTATCCGCCCCAATAAAGGTAAAACAAACCAATTTAGTGAATCACCAAATACCACTTTAATATACGAACTTGGGCCAAGTTCGGCATGCCGAATTGGATTGGTAAACTGAATTGGGCTCAAGGCACCAGAAACGGCAGACCAAAAATCCAAATGAATGCCTAAAATCTTTAATTTGGTAGACCGAAAAGAATCGATCAATCGAACTAGGTTAGCTGTCAGCACCTAAGGGTCTAAAATGGTAGATCAGATGAATTTAGTTGACTGAAGTAGGGACAAAGGGGACAATACTAAAGTAAAATGGCATACTGTTCAAAAACGACATATCGATTTCTTCATTTTCAGTAAAAAATGGCTCGAGCCCTAGCCTGCTCAATCACCCTAGTTGGAGTGCGGGGTGGGCCCACAAAACAAATCCATAAACACGAATAAAACACGGAACTTAGACACATGAGTCTACTCTAAAACCACACAAACGAAACAAAATCCATGCATTCTAGCTCAAGACATAAATTCGTAAAGGCAGAAGGGTCGAAACGACCCAAAACACAACCACCACCATAAATGGCCATTAATGTCTTGTAAATTCACTATAAATTCTAGAAACATAAATTTAGCTAGGTTTCATGCTTTTCTAGGATTTCTACCAATTTCATTTATTTCTATAAGAAAAGTGAGGTCTATACCTCACGACAATCATCGGAGTCGGACAATCGCCAGTAACCCAAAATGACTTCAGCGACTACTATAACCTTTGGCTGACCACAAGCTCTGCATGCCTCTAGGACGACAATCCAGAGCTCCTCACACCGGCCCAAGCTCCCACTGCTCTACTTTCTCTCTCACTCTCCCTCTCTAGCACATAGAAAATGGAAGGGGGACAAGGGGAAGAATTGGGGAAGAAAGAGGATAGGAGGGAGGGGAAGGTGGAGTGGTGCATGCAGAGAGAGAAGAGGTGTGATGAGGAAGAAGAAGTGGCGTGGCAGGAAGACATGGCCTGTTCCTCTCTTAAATTTGCAAGGTTGGGATTAGTTACGTGCGTGCATAGCTACCATTCAGTATGCATAAGAAGTTGCATGTCTTCCAACCACTGACTAACACACAACACAGGGCCTAGCTAACGGTCTCCACCTAGACACTCACACACACATAGGGATAGGAGCACAGTGCCTCCACATGAGGACAAGACACAGAATAGGCCAAACAGTGGAACCCAAGCACAAAACCATAAAATTACTGAAATGACATTGCGGCAGTAACACCCGCTCATAATAAAATTCATTAAAAATGTATAATTACAATAAAATGAGTTTTCAAGTGTTACATCTTAACCACCTTACAAAAGGATTTCGCCCTTGAAATAATTAGTAGGTAAATAGATATGGATACTGGGCTAGAATGCCATCCTCGTGCTCTCACGTGGCCTCTTCGGCTCCATGATGTTGCCATCGCTCAAGAACAAGTGGAATTACCTTGCTCTGCAACACTTGCTTTTTCCTATCGATGATCTGGACGACATCCTCCACAAAGGACAAATCCTCTTGGAGCACCTCTAACTAAACTGCAATCACTTGAGATGCATTAGCCAGACACTTCTTCAGCATGGAGACATGGAATACGTTGTGCATAGACGACCACTCTAGTGGTAGGTCAAGCCTATAAGTTATTTCACTGATCCTTTGTGTGATATGGTATGGGCTAATATAGTGAGGACTCATCTTGTCACACTTTTCGACCTCATCACGCCATTTGTTGGTAACACCTTCAAAAATACATAGTCTTCCATCAGAAATTCCAGCGGTCTCTGTCTCCAATTGAAATAACTCTTTTGCTAACTTTGTGCAACCACCAGCCTACTACGGATCAAATCTACCTTGTTCGCATATAGCTACACAATCTCAAGACCAAGTAACTGACGTTTACCCACTTTGCTCGAGCACATGGGCGATCTACATGGCCAACCATACAATGCTTCATATGGCGTCATCCCAATGCTCGAGTAGTAGCTATTGTAGTAGGTGAACTCAATCAATGCTACGTGGTCCTCCCAACTCCCTTACAGATCTAAAGCACATGCTTTAAGCATATCCTCTAGTGTTTGGATGGTTCTCTCTGTCTGACTATTCAACTAAGGATAGAAAGTTGTGCTGAAGTTGAGCATCGTACCAGAAGCTTCCTACAGAGTCCTCTAGAACCTTGAGGTGAACCTCGTGTCTCTATCGAGCACAATGGACACAGGAATACCATGCAACCGAATGACCTTTAACATATACAACTCTGTTAGTCGGTGCATCAAAAGATTCTCCGGAATAGTCAAGAAATGAGCAGGCTTGGTTAGTTGATTCACGATCACCCACATGATGTCATTCTTTCTCTGATTATGCGACAAATTAGTCACGAAATCCATGCAGATGTGTTCCCATTTCCACACAAGGATGTTTAAAGGTTTTAAAGTCTGTAACGCCCCGATCCCGGGCATGCTACCAAATCACAGTATCACAAGCATAATTACAGAACAAATATAACTGTAACTAAGGCTTACCTTCAGGATCACAATGTGCAGCTATAAGCTCCAACTCTTGCACCAGAACTTGGCTGCACACGGTCTGAAAATCAAATAGCACGTGTGAGTGACATCTAAGTCACCTAGTACGCGCCCCAAAACACACAAACCACAAGACCTCGGCAAAACCAAAAGAAACTTGTTTCTGAAAACCAAAAGAATTTCGTCCCCGAAATTCAGCTCTAAAAAAACAAGTAGGGGTACTGTCTCTGGATGTCCATCTCGCGTTCCCAGGTAGCCTCCTCTGTACCATGGTGTTGCCACTGAACTAACACCAATGGAATTACCCTATTCCTGAGGACTTGCTCTTTCCTATCCAGTATCAGAACTGCATTATCAATCATAGTCAAGACCTCTCGCAGCTCCTCTGGTTGCACTAGTATTACCTGGGACACATTGGCCAAACACTTCCTCAAAATAGACACAAGGAAGGTGTTGTGCACACCCGCCAACTCTGGAGGCAGATCTAGTCTATAAGCCACCTCTCCAACCCTCTTGGTAATCTGATACGATCAGATATATCTTGGGCTCAACTTGCCTTTCCTACTGAACCGCATTACACCCTTGGTTGGTGACACCTTCAGCAAAACGAAGTCTCCTATCTCAAATTCCAAAGGTCTCTGCCTCCTATCAACATAGCTCTTCTACCGGCTCTAGGCAGACAACAACCTCTTCCTAATCAGATCCACCTTGCCCTCGTACTGTTGTACGATCTCGGACCCAACTAACTACCTCTCACCCACCTCACTCCAGCAAGTGGGTGTCCTGCAGGGTCTACCATACAAAGCCTCTTATGATGCCATACCAACACTGGCGTGGTAACTGTTGTTATATGCAAACTCAATTAGAGGTAAATGATCCTCCCAGCTACCACCAAAATCCAAGGCGCAGGCCCTCAGCATGTCCTCTAGTGTCTGGATGGTCCTCTCTGTCTGGCCATTCATCTAGGGGTGGAAAGCAGTGCTAAAATTCAACACTGTGCCAAAAGCATCCTGCAGAGCTCCCCAGAATCTTGATATAAACCTCGTGTCTCTGTCAAACACAATAGACACTGCGACACCATGCAATCTCACAATCTCTGCCACATACAACTCTGCTAATTTTGCCAAAGGAAGATTCACCCTCATAAGCAAGAAATGTGCTGATTTTGTAAGGCGATCCACTATCACCCACACAGTGTCATTCTTTCTTTGGGTTTGCGGCAAACCCATCACAAAGTCTATCGACAAATTTTCCCATTTCCACACTGGAACGTCTAGAGGCTGCAAAGTCCCTCTGGGCTTCTGGTGCTCTATCTTCACCATCTGGCAGGTTGCACACTTCACCACGTACTCAACAATCTCTCTCTTCATCCCAGGCCACCAAAAGTCCCTCTTCAGGTCTTTATACATCTTGGTGCTACCCGGATGAATAGAGTATCTGGAGCGGTGGGCTTCATCTAGCAAACTGTTCTTGATATCCTCATATAATCTCATATCATACCTCAACCCACCGTCTACCCCTACTGAAAAATGAGAGGCATTACCAGCTTCCAGCTTCCTCCAAATATCAGACACAAAAGAATCATATTGTTGAACTGTGACAATCGCCTTGATCATTCTCGGGCGAACAGACAAATTAGCCAGCACTACTCTGGCGGGTCCCTGAGACTGTCTCTGGGGTCTGCACTCCACTAGTCCCTCTAACAATTTCCATTCATGGATCATCAGACTAGCCAAAACATGAGTGCACCTTCTCAGAGCATCTACAACAACATTAGCCTTCCCTGGGTGGTAGGACAAGCTAAAATCATAATCTTTGATATACTCCACCCAGCGCCTCTGTCTCAGGTTCAAATCCTTCTGAGTAAAGATGTACTTCAAACTCTTGTGATCTGTGTACACCTCAAATTGTTCGCCATAAAGTAATGCCTTCAAATCTTCAAGGCGAACACAACAGCAGCCATCTCTAAATCATTGGTGGGATAATTCTTCTCATGATCTTTCAATTAGTGCAAGACATACGCCACCACCCTACCATACTGCATCAGCACACACCCCAAACCAGTCCCACAGGCATCATTGTAGACTATGAAACCGCCACTCCCAAAGGGCAAAGTCAAAACTAGGGCCGATACCAAACGAGTCTTCAACTCATTGAAGCTCTCCTCGCACTGCCAATCCCAGGCAAAGTGCACTTCCTTCCTGGTCAGTCTGGTCAATGGTGCAGCAATCTTGAAGAAATCCTGAATGAATCTCCTATAATACCCTGCCAGGCCGAGAAAACTTCTAATTTCAATTACAGTCTTCGATCTGGCCCAACTACTCACAACTTCCATTTTGGCTGGATCCACCATGATGCCTTCTCCTGAAATTAGATGACCAAGGAAAGACACTTCTTCCAGCCAAAACTCGCACTTGGAGAACTTGGCATAAAGTGATGCTGCCTCAACATCTCCAAGACGATCCTCAAGTGCCTCCGGTGAGTCTAAACATCCAGAGAATACACCAAAACATCATTCACAAAAATCACCACAAACTGGTCCAAATAGGGCCGGAACACCCTATTCATCAGGTCCATAAAGGCAGTCGGAGCATTCGTCAACCCGAATGGCATAACCAAAAACTCATAATGTCCATAACGGGTGCGAAAAGCTGTCTTCTGCACATCTGGCTCACTAATCCTCA
>JAMKQA010043490.1:0-12497 GCA_024699735.1 Posidonia australis | reverse complement strand
CTCAGCCTACGCCACTACGAGCTCGGTGACCCGAACAACTAGGTACAACTACCTAGGCTCAGCCTACACCGGCGGTGACCCGAACAACTAGGCTCAAAGGCCCAGGCTCAGCCTACACCGTCTCCAGCTCGTAAACCACAATCTCTTTACATAGCACATTATTAGTGTTCTAAAACTCTTTTCTAGTTTTCAAAACCATTTTCCATTTATTCTGTTGCAGGACTCTATTCCTTGCAACACCTGACCCTCCACTAGGGTCACCACACCGGCCATCACAGCCACAACAAACCATCAATTGGGTCGCAAGCCCAAAAACCACACAAAACCATCTTTTAAATCATTCATAGGGTCAAAACCCAAAACCACGCCCAAATCTATTATTTGGGGCACCACAGGCCTCCATGTCATCACATGAGGCAAAACACCCATCACATACGTCCATCATGCCAAATCAATCATTTAGCATCAATAAAAACCACGTAACATTTAAGCACCACATGGCAAAATCGGCATGCCGTTTTCCCCTGATTCGGCATACCAAAGAAATTCGGTATACCGAAATCTCCTGATTCGGTATACCGAATTTCTTCGGTATACCGAAATCTCCTGATTCGGTATACCGAATTTCTTCGGTATGTTGAATCTCTGTCAGATTTATCAGACAGGGGAGAAACGGTCGACCGAAAACCACAGGTCGTCCGAAGCCAGAACGCGGATTCCACCGCTGGGAGAAAAATGGTATGCCGAACCAAAACGGCATACCGTTTTCTGCTGTTGCAGAAAACGCTCCAAACCACTGTCCTCCTTTTCTTCCCCAAGTGGGAGCAAGGATCGTACCCCCTCAAACAAAATCCATAAAATCTCATAAAAACATGGGATGTAGACCCTCAAGTCTACTTCAAAACCCCTCAAACCAATCACAAATCCATTAAGCATGCTGCTCATTCATCCACGAAAACCGCACAAAAAGCCCATAATTCAGCATGATAACATCATAAACATGCTAATCAACACATTCTCAACCACAAAGCAATTTCCACGATTTTTCATGAATTTATCACTACTTTCATGCATTAAAATCTACAGTTAACCCAAAACGGGGCAGAAGGAGGAGGAGGTCGCGTACCTATTCCAGGCCCCCCTTACCACACTCCGGCAAGCCTCCACGAGCTCCGGCGAGACGTTCAGATGGCTCACCACCTCCTCCCATGGTTGCGCGCGCCTCAGCTCCCTTTCTTCCCTTCTTTTCTTTCTGCACAGCACACCTCCTCCGCTCTGCCACTGCCTCCCTCTGTTATCTCCATCCCCATCCACATGGCGCCGGCCACCCATCCCGTCGGACGAGATGGGGAGGCACGGGCCTCCGTCACTGGTGGCACGGGAGGGAGAAGAGGAAGAAGAAGAAGACATAAAAATGGTGGAAGGTGGGGCTCGCGAGAGAAAGAAAGAAAAAGAGGAAGAAAAGAAAAGAGAAAAGAATGGCACGCAAACCGAGACAACTGTGCATCCTCAAATCGGACTCTACAAGGGTCCCAAAACACAGGCAGATGCATAGAAAGCCAGCCACAACCACACACAACCAAGAAACAACAGATTATCCATTAATAAACCATTAAACACAATATTACAAATAATACATGGTTTATTATAAAAATGGATAATCAGGTCCTGATGTTACAATAATCTAATTTGAAATCACAAAAATATTTAAAGCTTACACATACCCCATTGAGTGTTAATGAATACATTTGCATTAGAATGAGAGAGAAACAATATTTGATGCCCTATTGATAATAAGTAATCCTTAGAGTTATTTTAATGTAAACAATCAATATATTAAAGTAACAATCACATTGGATTTATACAAAACAAGTTTACTCTTTCACTTTGGTGTACCAAGGAGGATTATTGTATTTCTTTTACAAAATTAATTAAAAAAATGATGAACGATATATATTATAAAGCAAGGACAGATGCATGGGCAAAATGTTTGTACAACGAAGAGGTAACCAAGGCATTTCCTCTACCTTGGTGCACAACAAAGAGGTCATTAATGTTTATATTAAATTAGAGTTGTGTTTATCGTTGTATACATATGAATTAACATATATTGTTATTATCTGTTAAAATTAGGTAGAATAGACTTTGTGATCTTTTTGCCATAGATGCGAAGTTCCAATGAAAGTCCATGGTAGGGAAGATAAATTGCAAAAGCAAGAAATTCGTTCTATAAGTGGGTCAAAAAGTCACAAGGACTTTCATGCTAAGTTGCTAATTATAAAAGAGCATAGTTTAAATAAAATTATAAATAGGACATCCATTTAATTAACATTGTGTGTTTCAATTGTTATAAACCACTCAATTATGTAGAGAGCCTACGATAGCAGAGTGGTGGACTGCATCACACACTAGTAGAGTGAACAAATATGGTGAACTCCTATTGCAAAGAATGTATTTGTAAGTAATTATCATATAATTAAATTTGTTTAATTAATAGACACTTCTATTTTATCATCTCTAACTAACTCCTTGTGTTTATTTTCACAAAATAGGTACATTGAATTGTACCAAGAAAATATGAGAAGGACAATCTTGGTGAACAACCAGTGTTTGATAAGAAAATTTGGAAGTAAGTTTTGAATGACAGGAATATAGGTTGTTCATCAAGAAAACAAGGCCTAAGTGTTTTTCATCCATATTACTAAAAGAGTCTACTATTGGTTCTTCTACAACTTCTACAGTGCATTTTGGATGTTCGACTAAGGCTTCCACTCGACTTGATTGAGACTTTTTTTGTTCCCAATTGTCAAATATGGCGACTACATTAGAGGAGGGTATATGTACCAAAATACGTTCAGAATTAAGAAATGAAGTAAATGCTTTCAAGGTCCGACTTATAAGGTATCATTTTATATAGTGTTGAAATTTTGGATATGCATTTGTCATGTTGAATTAAAGCATATAATATAATTATTAGTATTCATAACATATTATAAGTTTATTTTTTATGATCAGAAGATATGAGGAGGAACTTGAGGTCGATTTGTCGAGTGATGACGCCGAGCATTACTATGAATATACATGTGATTGTCATTCCATTGATAGATCTTCTACAAAAGGTAAAGGAAAGTAAGTTTGTGAAAAAAGAAGATGACTTGTATTATATTGTTATGATTGTATATGTAAAATCATTTTGATGTTGTATTATATTTAGTGTTCTAAGTAAATAGATATGTAAAACCATTTCATATAATATTAATTTGTACGTTTTTTATGAAATGCGTGGATGTATAATGTATGTGTGATTTAGTATATTTATGATTGCATTTGGATGTCATTTCAACAGGTATATTCAAGTAATTTTAATCAATGATATTGTTGCTTTATTTTTTTTTCGATTGTCCAAAAATCACAAGGACATTGCGAGGACAAGTCCTAACAATTGTTTTGCATATCTAATTGTCACAAAATTAGCAAGGATAAGTCATCACAATGTCCTTGCAATGTCCTTGCGATTTTTGGCATAATGATTATATTTTCACAACATTAATGACGACATAGCAAGCATTTTGTGAGGAGATAGTGAGAACATAGTGAGGACATATTTCCTTGTTGTATCCTCACAAAATTGTTCATGTGCACATTACGAGAAAATCTCCGTGCAAGATCGATTTAGCGATGACCAGTATTGTGAGAACAAAATGTCCTCACAATGTCCTTGCAAAGTCCTTTAACGAGGACTTAGAGAGAACATTGCGAGAACATTTGTCCTCATGAATCACAGCCTTTCTTGTAGTGTACTTGATGAGTCACATAGTGCATTTCTTAAAGGACGAAACATCAACAACTGCTTCATAGTAACACAAGAAACGCTACTCTTGCACTCCTCTCACTTAGTAGGTGTTATGATCAAAATAGACTTTGAAAAAGCTTTTGATTGGTAAACTAGGACTTTCTCAATGATACACTTCAAGGCTATGGCTTTGGTGAAACATGAACCACATTGATTAAAATGTGTATTTATACTGCTAAGTTCTCCTTGCTAATTAATGGGACATCAAAAGAATTCTTTGGATCATCTAATGTACTATGACAAGGTGACCTTATTTCTCCTTTACTCTTCATTTTAGCCACCTATGTTTTAAACAAGATGATATACCTTGGACAAATCAACAACTTAATTTAGGGTGTCAAATTCCCAAATGAAAACTTGAAATCCTAAATATTTAGTACAAAGATGATACCCTGATATTTCTTAAAACCTTGTATGAATGCCTCATTAATTTAAAAAGGATATTGTGTTGTTTCCAAGTGTGCTTGAGTTTAAGAAATAAACTTTCACAAATTAACCTTAACAGGAAGCAACTGTCTAGACACCGTAATAACACACTATTGTGCCATCTTTTGATGCAAAAGAGACACTCTTCCTATTTCATACCTTGGACTTCTACTTCACTACAAAAGAGCCATTGCCAATGATTAGGCTCCCATTATAGACAAGCATTAATCAAAACTAGAAAGCTAGAAAGAAATTTTGCTATCCTTGGGAGGGAAACTAACTCACCTCAACTTGGTTCTTTCTTCCATACCAACTTACTATCTATCTATTCTACACTTGCCTCTAAGTGTAGATAAAAAAATAGAGAGTATCAAGAAAAGATTCCTTCGAAAGATAGGATCATCTTGCAATAATGGTTATCACTTGATTAATTGGAACCAGATCTATTGTAGTAAAACTCAAGATGATCTTGGTATTACAAATTTAAGAAGCTTCTCCAAGGCATTGAAATGCAAACTAGTGTGGAGATTATTGTGTAGTGACAAACACCACAAATAGGGTGCTTTATTGAGAGCCTGGTATGTACTTAATAAGAAAATAGGTGGTCTCTTAAATACAAGTTCAGGAAACACCTCAGCCTTATGGAAGACAATTGTAGACACCTTAATTGTGACCATGTTGGTGGAACCCTGCACGGCTTTCCTAGGTGCGTGGAAGCACACGAGGAGTCCCGATACGGTCACGGCGAAGATGGTGAATCTAGAGAAGGAGACTAGACTCGGAAACACTAAGGAAAGATAAGAAAAGGATAAGGAAAGGGAGTCGCCACCTAGTCTTTTAATGGAAAGACAAGGAAAACCAAACACAAAGGAAAAATCAAAAGAAATCAAGGCAAAGAAAACATATGCATGCTCTGTGCCTAATGGATGTAGTGCACAAATCAATGCAGGCCAGAGAAAGGGTAAGGATTTTTGTTACGCATGGGGAACGGGTTAGGCACTCCCATGCGCCTGAAGAACTCAGTCTTTCTAGGTTTCCTGCTTGCTAATGGTCTATTGTGTGTATGCTTGTCTATTCTAAATGCACATGCCTAAGATGACTGCGAAAAGATTCCAAATCAAAGTGAAGTAAGGAATAAAAGAAAAAATTGATAATCCGAGGGACAATGTAGGCATTGAAAATGCACTTTACTATACGCTTTTAGGAGATGAGGAAAATCGTGAAAATCGATAATTCTCGGAAAGCGTCACACAAATCGGCGGAAAATCGAAGAAATCCAAGAAAATCAAATTAGAGAAAATAATCCTCATTCGGCTCAATGTCGGCATTGTCAAGCCTGTTAATGTACGCCCTCGAGCGATGGAAATTCAAATCAAATCAATATCGTGAAAGTTGGAAGAAATCTGAGAAACAATGTGAAAATCGAGTTTGAAATGAGTTGAAAATGTGTGCATGATGCAAGGAAGATGGCATGAGAAATATGCAAGAAAAAGGTAATAAAATGTGCAAAAAGCATCTATGAATGAAAAATGTAAATTCCAGGGGCTATTCTACAAAATTCACATATTTTGATTGAAAATTGAGATTCAGGGGCAAAATCATCAAAAATACATAGGAAAACGCATTTTATGTAATTTTGAAAAGGTTAGGGGTAAAATGTGCAAAACTGTGCATTTTTTGTCAAAATTTGGATTCTTAGGGTCCAATCTGCAATTTTGTCAGTACAACATGTGTTTAAAACAATTCTGAAGAAATTCAGGATTAAATGTGCAAGATAACGAGTTTATGTCTGAAAATAGGAAGTTTCAGGGACTATTCTGCAAATTTACCCTAGAAAACATGCATTCGGTGTGAAATTAGTGAAGTTTAGGGTTAAAAATGCAATTTCTGAACACATCTGAGTAAATATTTAAATTCCCAGGGTTTAATTTGCAATTGTGATAGGAAAAACATGCATTCAAAACTATTTCAATAAAGTTCAGAGCTTTTTATGCAAAATGTTGGACTTAAAATGAATGAAATGTTAATCAGAGGGTTTATGTCAATTTTTTAAGATGGAAAACATTAATAAAGATTTACCGGGGTACCTCTGCAATTTCACAAAACAATGCATTATTAAAAAGGTTAAAAATTAATGTAGGGACCTGAAAGCAAAATAAAGGGACTCCATTGCAAGAAAGGAAAAGGAAAAGAGGTTTTTTTTTTTTTTAAAACTTTAAAACTAACTCGACGATCGTCGGTGACCAGATCTCACTGGCGACTGGGACATGATCCCAGGCCCTCCCAAGGTCTGATATAGCATCCCAGCGCCCCGTGAGCAAGAGGAGAGGAAGGGAAGAAGATCCAGTGATTTGGATCAGGCGTCGGACAGTCGAAAGCCTCCTCCCATCCCCCTCGCCCTCGACGTAGCTCCGACGACAACGTTGTGGAAGAAGGGGACTCTTGAGGCGCTGAAAAGGTGGCTTTGGGCTTTTAGAGGCTGAGGACGAGGAGAGGAAGCTTTTCCTCCATCCTGGGGCTCGAAATACTCCAATCTTCGACCTCCCGATCAAGTTGTAGCGGCGCTCCAGCGACGACGGTTGTTGGAAGGAATTACAACTCGATTCAAGGCATTGGCACCTCTAGTGAGTCAGGGGAGTACCGTAGATCGTTTCCATGGGGTTGGAGCATTACTATGATGAACGGAGCGCCGGATCGTGCTGCACAGGGGTCTTCTTCTTCGACGACGATGAGCGAGACTCTGGTTAGCTGCTCCCAGTGGATTCCTCAGCAGTTGAAGCGGCGCCTGGAGGATCGACGTAGCAATGGGAGGTTTGCCTTAACCAAATCGAGCAAACTAGGGCACGAATCACCTACTAGATTTGTGCCCCCAGCTACGTTGCTAGAAAACGCATCTGACGACCCTAAAAACCATGATTCCGGCTAAGGTAGCCACCTAGCATTGCTGGAATAGGTTGGGGAAGAAGGAGAAAGACCTAGGGAGCTAAAATGAGAAGAGATGGGGCTCTGATCAATGCTTACCTAAGCGGGAAGTGGAATTGGCAATCGGAGCTCGCTGAAGATGGCTTGAAGCTTGAATTTTCCTCCTTTCTGAGCTTCCCCTCTGATCTGAGACCCCTCTGGTTGCTCTGGTTGAGAGAAAATACCTTGGAGGCTCTCCTCTCAATTTTCCTAGTTTTTTCTCTCCTATTTCTCCCCCTTTTTTTCTCTTGCAAATGGGGGGTATTTATAGGCTTGCAAATGGCTAGGGTTGTTAGAGTAGTTTGTTATGGTTAGTTAGAGATTGTTGGAAGTTGTTACAAGTTGTTATAGGTTGTTATGATGAAAGTGAAAAGTAGTTAGATTTGTTTTGGTGGTTACAAGCTGTTATAAGTTGTTATGATAAAAGTGGGAAGTGGTTGAGTTTGTTAAGGTGAAGTTGGAAGTGGTCAAACTTGTTAACGAGAAGAGGGAAGTTGTTATAGGTTGTTAGGGTTTGATGTAGGGTTTAAGCTATGATTTAGGGTTTAGGGTTTGATTTAGGGTTTATGTTAGGGCTTTGAATTAGGTTTAGGGTTTGATTTAGGGTTTAAGGTTTGAATTAGGTTTTAGGATTTGATTTAAGGTTTAAGTTAGGGTTTTGAATTTGGTTTAGGGTTTGATTTAGGGTTTAGGGTTTGAATTAGGTTTTAGGATTTGATTTAGGGTTTAGGGTTTGAATTAGGTTTTAGGGTTTGATTTAAGGTTTAGGTTTAGGGTTTGATTTAGGGTTTAGGGTTTGATTTAAGGTTCAGGGTTTGAATTATGTTTTTGATTTTGAATTTGATTTAGGTTTAAGGTCTAATTGCAAGCATATAGGGTGTCTATAGATGCCCCTCCCTGAGTGAGGTCGGAGGACGAATGGAAAAGCGACTGATGCTCATGGTTGACAAAGGCACCCCACCCCCTCTTACAAGGAAAATGGAACAGGAGGAGGAGACCACTGCTCTGGCTTGACAAAGACACCTTGCCCGAAGCTCTAAGAAAGAGTTAGCTACTAGCAACTAGCTACTTAGTTGGTGAGTGTACCAGAAGTCCTGTCCTGCCACCCAGAATGCCACAGACAAAGCCGAAATCACAGAAACTAATTGTAATGACAAATGTCGACACCAAACACCAGTGTTAATGGTGAGGTGACTGTGACTACTGAAGAATAATATGTATTAATGAATGATGGTGCATAGTGAATGAATGCCACATGAAGATTATGATATATCTCACTAGATGATGCATGTAGTGCAGGATGACAAGTTGACAACCAATCAGCTCCTAAAGGACATGACTGGTTATCACACTTGTCGAGAAAAGCACCGAACAAGACTCATAGTGCTTGACGAGCGAAAAGTGACTGGTTACGGAGGTCATCCGGGTAGTTCGAGCTACCAGCCCATAAAGAGGGAAGGAACATGGCGAGTGGGGAACCCATCGGGCATCACATGTATTGCCTGGGTAGTTCAGGATACCAGCCCAAGAGAAAGGGGGCACGACAGGCTACCGGACCTGTTGACCAAAAGGATAGACAACTTGACAGGTGCCTATGGGGCAGTTCAGGGTACTGGTCCATAGAAGGAGGTTGGTGTGCTCCATCCGATGCATGACCAAAGGGGGCACCATCGATACCAAACTCTCTAAGCTAGAATCGAATGGGCCATGGTAGGTTTCGAACCTACCGACTAGAGGGAATATGGTAAGTTTAGGACTTATCGACCAAGAAGGGAAAATGGCAAGTTTCGGACTTACTGACAAGAGGGAGAATGGTAAGTTTCGAACTCACCGACCAAGAAGGGAAAATGGCAAGTTTCGAACTTGCCAAACAAGAGGGGAAAATGGCAAGTTTCAGACTTGCCGAAGAAGAAGGGAATATGGTAAGTTTAGGACTTACCGACCGAGAGAGAGTGGTAAGTTTCGGACATACCGACCAAAGAGAGAATGGTAAGTTTCGGACTTACCAACCAAGAAGGGAGAATGGTAAGTTTCGAAGGTAAGTTTCGGACATACCAACTAAGAAGGGAGAATGGTAAGTTTCAGACATACCGAGCAAAGGGAGAATGGTAAGTTTCGAACATACCGACCTGTGACATCTGGGCATGATTATCCATTTTTATTGTAAACCATGTAATTATTTGCAATATTGTATAAATGGTTTATTAATGGATAATCTAATGTTTCTTGGATGTATGATTGTGGTTGGCTTTCTGTGCTCCAGTTTTTGTTTTGCGACCAATGTGGAGTCCAATTTGAGGATTCACAGTCGCCTTGATTTTCGTGCCCATTCTTTCCTCCTTTCTTTCTTCCTTTTTTCTCCTTCTCTCACTCACGAGCTCACCACACCCGTCTTCTTTCGCTTCACCCTCCACCAGCCCGTGCCACCACCACCCAACGACCTGTGCCTCATCGTCACCTCCGACACGATGGGTGGCTGGCGTGATGCGGGAGGAGGTAGGGATAAGAGAGGCGGAGGCAAGTGGACGAAGGTGAGCTGTGACGCGAGGTGAAAGAGGGAGAGGAAGAACGACGTGCGTGCAACCAAGGAAGAGGTGGTGGTTGCCTTTGTGGTCCACCAGCGAGAGAGACTTCGCCGGGGTGCAAGGAGACTCGTCGTAGTGCGGGAAGGATCACTGGGGTGCCATCGGAGGTACGCGGCTCTGTCTCTACCTCGTTTACATGTTTCCTATTGATTATACCTAAAGCATGAAAAAATCGAGGGAAATGCATGAAAAATTGTAGAAAAATAGTAGGAATGATGGAAATGAGTTAAATGATGTGAATGTGTAGGGATCATGCTAGATTGTGTGAATTTCGTGAGTTTTGAGGAGTTATGCCTTAAATGTTTTAAGGTTTCACTCTGAGCATGCTTCCTTTACGAATTTATATCTTCTTGTGTGGTTGATGGAATCATGAATGGTTTGATGTTTTAAGGTTTCACTCTGAGCATGCCTTATATCTTCTTGCGTGCTATTTGGTTTTCAGGTGCAGGCCGTATGCAACCAAGTTCCGGTGCAGGAGTTGGAGCTTCTAGCCGCACATTGTGATCCTGAAGGTGAGCCTTAGTTATAGTCATTTGATGTTTCTGTAATTAGTGTAATTAGGCTTGATACTGTGTTTTGGTAGCGTGCCCGAGATCGGGGCGTTACAGAGTGGTATCAGAGCTAAGCTTACACCTTGTGCACCGGCTTAGTGATGTCCGGTCAAGTGGCTCCCTAGGACTGCATAATAGAGGGTCGTGCACCTGAATTTTTGGATTGTTGTGTTTTGTGGTGCTGGCAAGAAGATGTCTCACCGAGGCCGCAGTCGTGGCAAGACCCCTGTATCTAACACCGAGACGGGAGAGGGTAGTGCATGAAGGGGGATGAGACAGGAATTTGGCGAGATGATGCGGGGTTTCGCCCAGTCCTTTGGCAGTAGCGGTAAGGATGAGGCGAAGGGAGACCCATGGATCAAGCAGTTCCGCCAGCTTGGCGTGCCGACCTTTGATGGGCGCGGCACTCCTGAGGAGTGTGAGGCTTGGTTCCTGGAGGTGGAAAAGATCCTTATGGGGATTGACTGTCTAGCAGAGAAGTGGGTCCAGATCGCAGCTTTCTAGCTCAAGGGTGCTGTGGATCAGTGGTGGAGGACAGCACGCCGCACCAAATTCCCGAACGCGGACTTGCTGATGATCTCTTGGGATGAGTTCCGAGGGGTGTTCTATGAGAGGTTTTTCCCTGAGCAAGAGAGGGACAAGCTGGATAGAGAATTCAGGAACCTGGAGCAGGGTAGCCTGTCTGTGGCTGAGTATGAGTCGTCCTTCCTTCGGTTAGAGCAGTTCTCTCAGGCTGCAATTTCTGAGAAGAACAGAGCCAAGAGATTTGTAAAGGGACTGAATCCTGTGCTGAGATCTAGAGTTATTGGCTTCAGATGCCAGACTTTAGTAGAAGCTGTTGAGCTTGCCAGCCGCTATGAGGATGATCGTAGGCTGTTTCAGGAAGAGTATCCCAAGAAGGAAAAAAGGGAGAAAGTCTGTCTCTCGACCTTTCATTTCTTGACCGTCTGTGACGGGAGCGCCAAGTTCTGGGAGCTCTGGCAGCTCTGGGAAGAAGCGGAAGCAACGGCCTACGTTTGGTAGAGAAGAGAGTATCGGTTTCAACCATGCTGGGTCTAGTAGTGGCCCACAGATGGGACCATGCCATGTCTGTGGCAAGATGGGGCATGTAGAGGTGCAATGTTGGCAAAAGCAGAGGAATTTGGATAGAGTAGTCTGCTACAACTGTGGGAAGTCCGGACATTACCAGAAGGACTGTCCCAGTCAACCAAAGCCAGCGGGTGATGCACCACGTCAGCCTACCAAGGGGAGAGTGTTCTCCATTACTGCCCCAGATGTTGGTCCATCTGGAGATGTGGTGGAAGGTGAGAATTAGCACAACTGAGTTTGATAAGTCATGTCCTGTAATAATAGATCCTATGTGTAATTGACACTATTTCTCAATATGATTATGGTTATGGTGTGTTGATTATAGGATCTTTCCTTGTGGCTGATCGGATGGCCCGAGTCTTGTTCGACTCTGGGAGTTCATTTTCTTTTGTCTTCTAGTCGTTTGTTTCTGAGATCGGGACTAGGCCAGCCAGGTTGGCATTCCACCTAGATATGGTCACTCCATTGGGAGAACACAGTCTGGTGTGGAGGTATTTAAGACCGGTTGATATTCAGCTGGGGGACAGGAGTTTTCTTGCCAGCTTGATCCTAATGGATATGCAGGATTATGATGTTATCCTGGGAATGGATTGGCTGGCACAGCATTCAGCTATGATAGATTGTGCCAAGAGAAGAGTTCTGGCATAGTGTCCAGGCCAAGGTTGGTATATGGTACAGGGCACTAGACCGGGTGAGCCTAGGAAAATGATTTTTGCTCTCAAGGCCTATCATCATCTGACGAGAGGTAGTGTGGGCTATTTGGCCTGTGTAACAGTTTCTACTTCGCCTGTGGTCAAGATTCAAGACTTGCCGGTGGTGAGGGAATATCCCGATGTTTTTTCCAGAGGAATTACCCAAAATGCCACCGCACAGGGAAGTGGAGTTTGCGATTGATTTGGTGCCTGGATCAGGTCCTATTTCTAAGGCTCCATACAGGATGGCACCTACTGAGCTAAGGGAGCTCCGGAATCAGCTGCAAGAACTGATGGATAAGGGATTCATTTGTCCCAGTGTTTCACCTTGGGGAGCACC
>JAMKQA010043489.1:0-13141 GCA_024699735.1 Posidonia australis | reverse complement strand
TCTGTGTTTTTGGTGTTGTTTTTGGGGCGCGTACTGGGTGGCATTCTTGTCACTCACGCGTGTTTTCTTGTCCCCTTGTTTTCAGGTGCTGAGCTATAAGAGCAGTCTTTCTTGGTGCAACTTTTCGGGCTACACTTGCCGCACACAGGTCTGGGTAGTTAGCTTTATTTATTTTAATATTGCTATTTGGTTGCTTTTATTTGTGTTTGGGTAGTTCTTATACTGTGTGTAGCACGGGGGTGTTACAATGTGTGGTGCACTAAATAAGATATTCAGTGGCACTGTGTGTAGTGTTTGACATTCATCTGACTGTACTTCTAAGAAACATGAGCCAGTAGGCGCCTTACATTCTGACTCTAAAACTTAGAGTTCTGGACGTTACTTTGTGTGACCAATATACTTAAACGCTCGATCGACCTTAGGGAGGGGAAATACCTCTAAGGTTGTGAGCTGCCTACTTAAGGTGAGGTGCATGTATTGTGCAGCTTCTCTTGGGTGATCTTTATCCTCAAAATATGTTGTTGTTGCTATTTTGGGTGTTTCTTAGGTTGTTGCCGTGGTTGAACAAGGCACTTTAAAACTTAGATACTCTCAAGGTGTGGTCTTTTGTGTTGGACAGAGGAGTAGTCTAGGCTATGTTTTTGGTTTTTTGAAAGGTTATTTAATCGTTTTCGAAATGGTTTTCCAAAAAAGATTTTTAAAAAAACTATGCATAGGCTTGCAAATGGTTTTGGAAAGAACTTTCCAGTGTTTTCTATTTGTATTGGATCGAGAGACCTAAGGATCGTGTTGTCAGGACTAGAGGACGTTGGCGGCATTTCTAGTTGGTCGAGCATGTCACTTAAGTTGAGATTGGAGACCAAGAAGCTACAGGTAAGTGTTCGTCGGATCCTTGAGGTATGATACACCTAGATTGTCGTTCACAAGGCCGAGGCTGAGGTTTTGCGAGTTAATGTGTCATCTGAATCTAGAGGTATGACACTTCGATTGTCACTGGACATCGAGGCTTAGGGTTACTGTCTATACATAGTGGTATCGTGGCAGCAAACTTGGGAGGTATGAGACTCTTGTGTAGTTGGGTTTGATACCCTGGTCGTTATAGGTATCAAGATTTATGGGTGCTAGTTGAGCTTAGGGATGTTGAGCCTCTAATGGTTCGGAGTACTGAGTTAAGACACTGAGAAGACGTACCCTGTGGTTTTTCCTGAGAGAGGACAATTTGCCTAGGTGGAGTGAGTAGCTTTCTCAAATGAGGATAGCTCTTGAAAGTCCTGTAGATGATGGGACTACAAGGCAGGTAGACTCCTCCATAGGGTAGTTATCCGTGGTAGTGTAGACACCGTAGTAGCTCCTCAGTAGACTACTTGTGGTAGGTGTTAACTGCTTAACGTTGGACAGTAAGACACGTTGTTTGACTTGTGGTTTTGCTAAGCCCTGATTCAGGAAATCAGGCTCTAGCCTAGAGGAGGCCATAGTGTTGCACCTATTGTTGCATGGTGTTTGGAGCAGTGGCTCCGTAGTTTTAGTCTAAAGGAGATCGTAGTGTTGCGTTTGTGTGGCGTTGTGTTTTTGAGCAAAGACTTCGTAGCTTTGGCATTATTGCTTGAGTCCAAAAAGGACCGTATTGTGCAGAGCATAAGCTCTGTAGCTTGTACTTTGTGGTTGTTATAGATGTACTATTTACAATTGCAAGTATTCAGACATCGTTCGTTGTCTGATTTGCACAGAGAGTGTATGGGATTGGACTGTGTGTTTTAGTGTGACTTTTGGTCTTGATTTGACAGAGTAGTCATTTCAAGTGTACATAATAATTTTAAAAGAGCATGCATATGACTTTGAAAAGAGAAAAAAAGAATGGTTTTAAAGACATGGTTTTGAAGTTTTGCTGTTTACTAGGTAATATTGGATTACTTGGTTGTGGTATTGCAACATCCAAGTAGTATGTTTGTGCTTGTTTGTGTGGGACATAGTTACGCCTGTTTTCTCAGTATGGTGTGCTAAATTATTAGGTGGGGTGTATGTTGGGTGACTGTCTTGAGTGGTCACTCATATGTGCTTTGGTTTTGATGTTTTTGGCAGGTGCAAGATAGAAGTTGATTTTAACTAGTGCATATAGGAGAAGTCACATTGCCATAAATCAGAGATTCTAGTAAATTTATAGTTTAGTTTATTTCAATTAGTTATTACTATTGAGTGTACTTAGATTTAATTACATATTTAGTATAATTGTTAAAAAATAATAATAAAATAAAATATGTAGTTAAATTTAGATGATAACGACTTAAGGATCGTTACACTCTCCCACAATCACCACTATGAATGTTGTTTCGTCAACTTCTACTTTTCTTCCTTACATCCTCTCTTTCCATCCAACATTGTCAACATCATTGAGAAACAGAAGTACAATTATCAAGGAGGGAAGAGTCGACGAAGATACCATCTTTTCAATGCCTCTACGGTGGCACGTCCACTTGTTAAAAATCCCTAACGAACCATCAGAGCCTTTGGACTCAAGAGCAAAAAATACAACAATGAGATGACATTAGCAGTGGCAAAGTGATGTTTCAGGGTTTAGGATAAAGTTGATGGGAAGGTAAGGTTCTTCTTTTTATATACTTTAATTAGCTTTTTAACCAACTTAAGTTAGTTTTTAATCCTTATTTTTCAAAATCATCCTTTTATCCATCCAGGGAATATATTTATACCACTTAAAAATATAGATTTTACATTATAAAATTTGAAAGTTCAAGTGTAACACTGGATCAAATTTTACTTTTTAATTTATTTACATGAGAGGTTTTATGGGTCACATTCATGTATTTCTCTCATATGCATTGGGGCATTTTTTTTTTTTTAAAATAATTCACCTATAATCAGGGGTGCAATTGTGCTTTGACTACAGGTCAAAATTTTCATATTTACACTTTGGTCTTGAAAAAACAATCTGATACGTTTCTTAGGAGCTTGAACTAAAAGAATTGAATCTTTAGTGCAAATTTTTCACAAAAGTGGTACTTTTAGGTTCTTTTGCAATTTTTTGATGTAAAAAATATAACTAAGATAACATTTGGTAATGATTATTTTTCACAGTTTATAATCATTTATAAATAAAAAGTTGAACGAAATACATAAAAAAGGTCAACTTATTTAAAAAAGTTAGCTTATTTCTTATGTATAAAACTCATTAAAGACGTTAAAAATGAAAAGCTATGAGAAATAGATTTAAAAAAAAAGTTAACTTTTCACTATAAATAGATTTAGAATAAACGAATTACACACAACCTAAGACTTAAGAGTAGCGCTCCTTGTGTATAAACGAATTAGACACTTGATTGTGGTTTTCATCGAGATTAAAATCCATACATTGCAAAGGCATAAATAGATTTAATTTTACCATATATATGGTTTAGAAGGTCAACGCACTTAAAAAATTAGCATCACATACCACATGCATGATGTGAGATCTTTGATTTTTATGAATTTAAAATTATAGATATAACAAGATTAGATTTAAATTAGAATCAAGAATATTTAAATTAAGGTAAGTGAATTTAAATCTTGAATTAAATTACTTACCTTATTATTTATGGAAATTCGAATTTAATTATATCTAAAATAGGAAAGTGAATTATGTCTATGATTTAGAATATTAATGATGAAAATATCTCTTTTCTCTATATATGTGACTTAAGAGCCTTTAGTTTTTCAAGTACAAGTCCTAGATACTAAAAAGAAAGAAAGAGAAAGAAAAGAAAAAAATATTAATATTGATAATAGTGAAAGTTTAGCCATGACTTAAATTTTGTCCTGTTTGCGTCATAGATATTATTTTGATAATAACTTTCAATATGTAACTTAGACTTTTATGATTTTAGATACATTGGAAAAATAACACAATAGTTTACAACTTTATCTCTAATAGATGTTTGTAGAAAATGGGTTATTAGGGTCAAAAATATAGATTTTTGGGACTGATGTTTAGTGGACAGTATATATGATTAAGTTGATGATAAGATTATAGATAATTGAGGTAAGTATTATTCATAACTTTTATTTTCATATATAATTCCTTTCATTCAGATCTAAAAATAATTTCTTAAGTTCTTTTTGAATACTCTTGTTAATTATATTTATATTCTATCATTAACTTATTGTGATTGAGATTAGAATATTAACCACGTCAAGTTCCAAATTTAAGAAAAGATTTCTCAAGAAAGTGTTACTTGACTATAAGCGTGGAGCTGCCACAGAAAAAATAACCATCTGATGTCAACATGGAACCGTCTAATGTAGAGTCTGTCTGAGTTATAATGACTTAAGATTAAGAATATAGAAACATGAAGATATATCCTAATCGAAGTTTCAATTTGAATATCGTTTATATGAACTTATTGAATTAAGTCGTATTCCTTTAATGATTGTCCTTTTTATAATTACGAATCTAAATGTTTATCAAATAATACTTGTTAGGTTTTTGAGTTCACTTCTTGCTGTTGTTTTTCTTCATATTAAGAAATTGACAAGCTCAAAAGATTTAAAGGATTAGATTTATTGAGATCATTTCACTGTAAATTTGGAAGTTTGTATATTTATGTGTATTTGATAGTGTGTGTGTGTATTGTGAACATATTGTATGAATAAGATTAAATCAAAATAGTATTTGTGTTGATTTAAATAACCAAATAGCTAACAAAACAAAGTCCGAATATGCCCTTGTGATCAGATTGTTACACATTATAATAACAAATGATCATAAGATGCAATAGAATCGGTAAGATGTTGCAATTAGATGAAGTAATGAGAACAATGTCAAATTATTTTTTTATTCTTTTGTTATGTTCTCATTGGAAAATAATGAGAAAAATAAAATACAAAAAGTCAATAAAAAGATGAAAGACATACAAATGCAACAACTTTTGCAAGAAGATCGATGGAAAAGTTACGTGAAAATTGAAACACAAGAAAAACACAGAAAAAGAGAGCATACAAAGTTCCTATAGTACACCTTTCCAAAAGTTCCAGCTCAAATTGCATCCAAAGTCATCAACTGGAGCAGGTTTGTCCAACGCAAAGTTTCAAATATTAATCATGTGCATGAGAAATAATAAGATGCAAGTGGGTCGGTCTTACATCTATGCCTCCTAGGGCATGGTTTTTTTTTATCTATTCTTGTATCGCATCTCACTAAAACATCCTTAGGGTTGGTAGCAAACTAGCAAAGCATTTGCAGAGATATCGAAGTAGGCAATGAATGCCAATTTTCCGATTCAACACCATTGTTTATGTATTGATCTATTGACAATATGCAAATGGTTGGTTGCTGTATTGTCCTCTTCGAAGAATTCGAAGACGGTCAAGGTCAATCTCATGGTTTTCGAAAGAAAAAAAAAACATGCATTTAATGGATTAAATATGCTTGCCCATCTTTGTAATTTCATTCAGTATATTATATACTACAATGATTAACCAAATGTTTATATATTGATCTATGGACAATATCCACATGGTTCGTTGTGGTATTTGTCTTCTTCGGAAAATCCGAAGATGTCAAGGCTAGCCTTATGGTTTTGAAAAAAGTTATGCATTAAATATGTTTGTCCATCTTTGTAATTTCATTCGGTATATTATATACTACATGGATTGTACTAGGATGAAATACTTTTAAGATGTGCTCGATGTCTGTTAATTAATTAGTGGAATAAGTTACCATCATCGATTGAGTTCATCATATGAGTTCATACGGTCAAACTAAACACATGTTCTCAGCTCTCTCATCCTTCACATATTTATTGTCATGAACGCTTTCACTGCCGTATAATTTAGATCATTACTCAAGCAATTCAGTATTGTATCGCCTTCCATAATTTACATTCGGCAATCCATAGCTGTTTTGTTGTTCTGCAGCCGCTGTTGTCACCTTCCAGGGATATCTGTAGCATTACAATAATCAGCATGTCTAAGAAAAGTGATCCCCCATGCTTATCATAAATGCTTTGTTTGTCTCATTAACCAGGTTCTGCCATGTACATGATGGTAGTGTCCTCCTGGGAATGTTCCTTGGATCCCATAATTAACATGAAACATTCAGGAAAAGTTTTGAGAGTCCCAGGACCTCATTTCTTGTAACAAACAGAAACGAAATTGCAAATTCACAAACTTTGTGATGACTTGTAAGAAGACACTTTCAAGAATAAGTCATAATGGAAAAGTCTTAATGTTTTGAGAATCCACTCAGTTCCCTCGATTTCATCTTTCATTATCATTCATCTCGTTCCAAGGACTAGAATAAGAAGGGGGCATATAGCTAAAGAGCAAGGTGCTTTGTTGGATCCTCACTGGATAGGGTTGGGAATGTCATGTCAAGCTTCAATTCCTACCAACCTTGTTCAATACATTAATTGGACAGACTACTAAGAATTTTATTAGGAATTTTGTTGCTCAGTCCCATGTGCGGTGGAAACCTTCAGTTCAACAAAACATATTTATATCTTCTCTCGGTCTTTTAATATTTGTGTCATTCATGTGCTTGCTTTATCCCAACCTTAGAATAGTTGGATTTTATTGCATTGCCCACGCGCACTAGTGCAGTTGCCCAAACAAAAATCAAGGGACTAAAGATTAAGCATCCAGTCAGAACCAACCAACTTATGGATGGATGGCCTCTATCCCATCATCTGACAGAATTTAGATGTGAAATGGTGATGACCGATGGGCGATGGCTGTTCACTAGGGAACAACATAGGATTCAACGCATATCAAATGGGTTGGAATCTGTCCAGTTAGTTTTTGAATTGTTTGATGTACATCTAATCGGTCATGACGGTGTGAAAGAATCACCCATATTTTCTCATTATGAAGTTAGAATTAGCAGCTGCCACAAATCCATCCAGTCCCCACAAACACTCCTTACACTCCCTAACACTCCTAGATGTGCAGAAACAACGAAAAAGATCACCCACAAACTTCACAAACCAAGAGAACCCCAAGAGCAGTCAAGCACACTAGTCATAATACAATTCAAGCACATACTCCTCAACCAAATCTCGTAGGATCAACAGCTCCACCTCTGTTCCCACTTCATCAGTACCTTCATGCATCATGGTTATCCATGAAGCCTTCTTTACATCATGTGCTGCCATGCTTTCAAGCAAGCAGTCCCCTTCCTCTTCCGGAAGGTGTGTTAATATTTGAATCTGATTCAACACATCCTCGAACAGCTTCTTCCCATGTGGTATCACAGTCACACGTAGACACTTCTTTATGCCAAGGCCACTTATAAAAGGTTTTACTGCGAAAGGAAGTGCCTCTTTCACTAGATCGAACAACATCTTGCGATCCACACTGGTCACTTCGTAGCTCATGGTAGATGCATCAATATCTACCTTTTCATTTTTATCACAAAAAGCTTCCTCCACCTCCTCGAATACCCATTTCGGCAATGTCTGTGATAATACCTGCCATCTCAAAAGTGCATTAATTCGAGCTGACGCCCTCTCGTAAAGACCGGCAGTAATTAGAACCTCTCTTACATAAGCTTCTTCATGGCTACCAACATCTATGATTTCGTCCTCGTAGATTTTCATATCGGCTTCCAGCTCTTTGGACATCTCAGTCTCATGGGGATTTGTCTCTGGAAAATGAGATTAAAAATATTACAAGTGATTGCTGTATTAGGATCTATCTTATCTATCATTAACTCAAAAACATGCATTAGCTTTATAGCATAGACTTACAAAGGAGGAGGAACATCATTTGATAACTAATGTAAAACCAAGTCAAAAACTGCCAAGTGGTACATGGATTGTGGAAATTTAGACAAATTTTGATCATTTCAAGGGAAAAAAAAGAAGCTAGGCCTAGTTTTGGCTCATAGAAAACGCATTTCTTTCCACAGAAAACTTCAAGATATGACCAGCAAGAAACTAATAAACGATCAATTTAACCCAGATCGATTTAACTGAATTAGAAGGTTCGTATTCCATTTCAGGTAACAAGTTAAAGAGCTCTTGTTTCAGATAATTGTGCAGTTGTCTTTTTTTTTTGTCATTAAAGCAGTTCCTGTTATTTGGTTACATGCCATTTCTATATATCTTATTGAATTTTGACTTGAAAACTGCCATATGGGCTTCCACTAAGGCATTGTTCCAAAATTGAGATGGCACAAGGTTCCATGTAGACATCCATTGAAGGATTGCACCATAATAGAAGAAAAACGAACAACTGTTCAGGACATCCGTTGGACTTACAGTTTGAATCTGAGGTCTGAGTAGACATCTGTACCAAAGGTTTATTCAAAACAGACCCGTGTACCTCACCTCTATATACACCATTATGTTGAGATTTTAAAAGAAAATTGTTCTTTCAACCTTTAAGAGTCTTTGGTGTTGATGGCACTCTTTAAGAAGAAGATTTTGATCTTTCTTGTCTATCAATCTCTTATATCTTGTAATTATCTTTGATCATAATGAAATCTCTCTCTCTCTGTGTCCTGAGGACATAGATCTTTCGATAGAACCTCGTAAATCCTTATATTTACGTGTGTGTGTTTTGATTTATTGTAGTTTTCTCTTTTTCACTTTGTTGTTTTGATACTTGTTCATAAAGCAAAAAAGGATTATTTCTCTAATAAACTGGTATCAGAGCTTTTGTTACGGATTCTAATTCAATCACAAAGATGATGGCAAAATTTAAGATTGAGAAATATGACTGCAATGTTAACTTTAGTTTGTGGCAAATCAAGATGCACACTGTTTTAATTTAACTAGTAGTCTCAAAGACGTTAAAAAAAAAAGACAAGATGCTTGAATCAATGACTAGAAATGAGGAAGAAATGGATAAAAAAGTTTCGATGAGTATTCAACTTTAGTTATCAAATGAGGTTCTCCAGGTAGACTTATAAATGGGCCGGGTTGGATCAGATTTGGAATCTACCCCTATCCGTCCCTTCTTAATAGGTGACAGGTTAGGTTAATATCTGTTCCAAAAAAACTTGACCACTACCTTATTTACCATCATTTTAGTTAACGAGTAGCAATGTAGGTTGATGGGTCAAATAGATAAGTTTTGTTTATTTTTTAAAACCACAATTTATACCATTTCATGGCCTTAATTGAGCCTAAAATTGAACCTTGATTACAAAAAGACTGTTAATAGGACAACAATCTATAAAAGAAACCAAATTATGTTCATCTAAGATTAATAGTAAATTTAACAATATATAATAAGAATAATTTCAACATTATCATTTATCACAATACAACATTATCATTCATCATTGATTCATTGTGCTCATCCAAGAATAATAATAAAATTAAAAACAATATAAATATAATATCATTTAACCAAAAAGTATAAAATATTATCAAGAATATAATAAAGCATAACTTCATGATTCAACAGGTTAATTGCTTAGTAGGTGACCCAAAGCAGTTTACCTTTACCCTTATCTACTAAGAGAATGATTAAGTAGGTAACAAGTTAGCAGGCGAACGAGTGGGTAAAACCCTTATTCTAATCCATTTTTAACGGATTGGTTCAAGTCAAAGTAACAAGTGAAACCTAACCCACTTATAGTTCTATCTCTACGAGAAAACCACGACAAATTTCTAGTTGAAGCTAGAATTTCTTTACATGACCAAGACCTTTGTAAACTAACTACATTTGAAGTAACAGTTGTTCATGTTCTGTACTACTGAAGGTATGCATTTATTAAATCTCACCTTGATGATTTCAGTTCAATTATTATGGACTTAGAAAATATGGATGTGAAGATTGAAGATAAATGTCAAGCTCTTTTATTCTATGTTTGTTACCAACCTCTTACAAGCATTTTAGGAAAACTTTTGTATATAACAGAGAAGAAATATCAATAGATGATGTCAATTTATCTCTATTCTCGAAAGATTTGATGAATAGGAAGTTGACAAATTCCAATGTCAATAATGAGAAAGTTGAAGTATTAAATATTAGAAGAAGAAATATTGAATGAAATTCAACAAGTAAATCGAAGGACAAAAGAACAAAATCTAAGGAAAAGAGTGAATTCTGTAACTCCTACAAGAAGAAATGGCATATCATAGTTATACTGATGGGGAATGACTTACAATTAAAGGATATTGGGATAGGTACAGTTGAGTTGAGAATACATGATGGGACGGAGGTGATACTGACAAATGTTCGATATGTTCCAGATCTGATAAAAAATCTTATCTCCTATAGCACTCTAGAAGCAAAGTATTGCAAATACCCGATAGAAGATGGAGTATTGACAGTCACTTAGGATGGCCATTTTGTCATAAGTGTTGCAGTTTTTATATCTTGGTGATTGTCAATACTCTTGCAAGGAAGTCTTTATGAGACCCTTGCAAGACTTATTTTATCAATCTAGAAGCAAATTTTGGGTCATAGTCATTTTATCTTGGTGACTGCCAAGACTTCCTTGCAAGTATTTCGGGAAGTCTTTATATCTTGCAAGGAAATACGATTATAAGCATAGTTACCACCACTTCGTCATCAAAGACAAATCACATCAAACTATGACATCTCAGATTGAGACACATGAGTGAAAAAGGTATGACCATTCTCAACAAAAGAGAACTTATTGATGTTCAAAAAGCAAATAAATGAGATTTCTGTAAGCATTGCATTTTTGATAAGTAGAAATATAACAGTTTTGATATATCAAAGCATAGAACCAATGACATATTGGATTACATTCATTCTAATTTATGGAGTCTCTCCTAAGTCTCGTCCAAAGGTGGTGCGAGATATATATTAACCTTCATTGATGTTTTAGGAATGTGTGGATTTATACTATTAAATCCATGGATGAAGTATTCAAACACGTCAAGCAATGAAAGACATTTATTGAGAAGTAGACAGACAGAAAGATAAAGAGGTTGAGAACGATAATTGCTTGGAGTTTGTTCAACAAGGTTTAATGAGTTTTGTAAAAACGAAAACATTGTTAGACACCGTATTATGAGACATATACCACAATAGAACGAAATTACAGAGTGGATGAATAGAACCATTTTAGACAAAACACGTTGCATATTGTTGAATGCCAGTTTATCAAAAGATTTTTGACATAAGCAATTGCTACAGAGACATATTTAATCAATTGTTCTCCATCATTAGCCATAAACAACAAGACACCAGAAGAGGTATGGTCTGGCCATCCTCTTGATCATTCTAGTTTTAAAATTTTTTGTTGTCTTGCTTATGCATATATAAATCAATGAAAACTAGAACCTAGATCTATGAAATACATTTTTATTAGTTATGCATCTAGAATGAAAGGATATAGACTGTGATGTTTAGATCCAAAATTATCTAAATTAATTATTAAAAAAATGTCATATTCAATGAATCTACTATGTTGACTTCCAAGGAAAATTCTGCTTGCAGCAGAAGCAGAAGATTGCATTGCAAGGAGGTGTGAATAAAGAGTGATCAAGCCACCCTCTAGATACGTAGAGTCTACGTTTGCACATACATTATCAATAGTTGAGGAGACTTGTGATGTAGAAGAGTCAAGCAGTTTTTCAGGCATTGTTTCATCACAAAAGTCTACCGAATAGTTGATTGTCATGGATAAAGAGATAAAATCTCCTCACAAGAATCAAACATAGATTTTGGTTATTCTTCCAAAAAAACAGAAAGTTATTAGTTGTAAATAGATTTTCAATAGAAAAGAAAGTATATCAAGAACTGTAAATGCAAGGTACAAAGCAAGGCTAGTTGCTAAAGACTTTATTCAAGTAAAAGGTATTGATTATAATGATAATTTCTCACTTGTTGTGAAGCACAATTTCATTCGAATTCTACTGACTATAGTTGTAGTGAATGATTTGAAATTAGAGCAATTAGATGTGAAAGTAACTTTTTTATATGGAGAACTTGAAGAACAACTTTATATGCATCAACCTAAAAGTTTTGCAGTTGAAGTAAAGGAAAATCATATTTATTTGTTGAAAAATCCTTATATAGGCTGAAGTAATCTCCAAAGCAACGGTATTAGAGATTCAACTCTTTCAGATTACATAGGGATTTAACAGGAATAAATATGATATTTGTGTCTACTTACAAATATGATATTTGTGTCTACTTAAACAAGTTAGATGATGAATCCTTCATTTATTTGTTACTTTGTATTGATAATATATTGATTGTGGTCAAAGATAGATTTGAGGTGAATAAATTAAAGACTCTACTTGGTAGAAAATTTACGGTGAATAAAGAAAATTCTTGACATGAAGATACATAGAGATCAAAAGGTTGGAAAGCTATACTTGAGTCAAAAAAACTACTTGCTAAAAGACTTGGAACGTTTTGGTATGTCAAGTGTCAAAAGTGAGAAAATTCCATTGGACTCTCACTCTAAGATCTCAGTAGAGTTACATCCATAAACGGAGGATGAGCACAAATTTATGTGATGAATTTCCTATTCTAGTGTCATTGGTAGCATTATGTATGCTATGATTTGCACACATCCAGACATTGTCTAAGTTGTCAACGTTAGTAGTAGATACATGTTTAATCTAGGTTGTGAATGTGTCTTGAATATTCTATTTGTATAAGGGCATTTTTGTCATGATTGATTAGCCACTATATAAGGCCATCCAATGCTCTTATTAGGGTTGACTCTTTTATAAGACAACAGGAGGATTTTGTGTGGAGGCTTTGCAAGCCCTAGGGATGGCCATCTCTTTGTTCCTCCATCCTCCTCTCTTTGTACTCCACCATTTGAAGTTAGTAAGCAGCCAAGAAGAGACACCCGTGGACGTACCCAAATTTGGGGAACCACGTAAAACCTTTGTTGTTTGTGTGGATTGCGATTTTGGTCTCTGTTCTTCCCTTCTACACGTACCAAACCTAATTGAATCCGCTGTGCTTGAGCCCCTTTGGGTTTAACAAGTGGTACCAGAGCTTGTTGAAGGTTCTTTGGCCGTGTATTTGCTCGTGGGAAGAGAAGAAGACAAGGGAAGAAGCCCTGCGCGTCTGCCGTCGCCGTCCCCAGTAGACTGCACTCCGCCCAGCAGACCGCGCTCCGCCCTGCAGCCCGCGCCCCTCCCAGCAGCCCGTGCCCCTTGCCTGCGCCGCCCCAACAGACCGCGCTCTGCTCCCAGCGCCCGCGCCC
>JAMKQA010043488.1:0-24401 GCA_024699735.1 Posidonia australis | reverse complement strand
TTTAAAAATGGATTTTATTTGGTTTTGACTTTAATTAGGGTTTTCACTTGATTAATTTGGATTTTAAATGTTTTTAAGTGGATTTTGCTTGATTTTGATTTTAATTAGGGTTTTCACTTGATTTTTGGATTTTAAGTGTTTATGTGAATTTTGTTAATTTGGATTTTAATTAGGGTTTTAATTAATTAATTAGAATTTTAAGTGGATTTAGGTGAATTTTGTTTATTTTTGGTTTTAATTAGTGATTTTACTTAATTAATTAAGGTTTTATTTTGATTTAGGTGAATTTTGTTTATTTTGGTTTTAATCTAGTGGTTTTTGCTTGGATTAATTTAGAGTGGGCTTATGTGGGCCTAGTGGGTTTGTGAGGGCCTAGAGTGGGTCTAGTGGGCTTGTGTAGGCTTAGTACGGGTCTAGTGGGCTTGTGTGGGTCTAGGATGCTGATGGAGTTAGGGTTTAGGGGTGGTGGTTGCAACCAGAGCATCTTCTAGAGGAGCCTGCTGCCAAGTGACTGCAAAATCGGGATGTCTACACATTCCAAAGAAGGTACGATTCTCCGTTGATTCTCTTCAAGTGCTTGTGTCGATCACCAACGAGACGGAGTCGATGAAGGTGATGATCACGATCACTGTGCTGTTGAGGTCGAGGGTTAGTGTCATCATTGGGGTTTTTTTATTTTTTGACTCTAATAATCAAGGAATCAAATTCTTTCCTTCCTAAAAAAAAAATGAAATTTCCATATTCAATAGGAATTTGATTTCCAAGGGAATTCTATTCCTATAGTTATTCTACAGTTATTTTTGTACCAAATATCAGAATGATCTCTTTTCATTTCATTTTGGTCCATTCTAATCCTTATTTCAATATACCAAATGTTACATAAGTTTATAATTAAAACTCCTACGTGGAAGTCTGAAATATTACCATGTAGCACCAAGATAGCTCTTTTTTAATCCACTTAAAATGAGGCAACAGAATTTATACTTAATTTTACCAAGAGGTAATTCCATAATTGTTTTGCCATGTTTAGATTTCAACAAGATTTTAGTGGATCTTAGTTATCTTTTGAGATGAACTTTTATGATGCATTTGGTACACTAGAATGAAAATAATTAAGAATGGAATGAACTCTAGAATGGAGTTTGAAATAAAATTTGGAATGGAACGAAATAATTTTATTCCATTCCTATATTTGGTATGAAATTACAATGTAAAGTGGAATTAGTAAACAATTCATTTCCATTGTTTGATACATAAGAAAAGAATCGGAATGAAAATACAAAATCTATACATTAACATCTACTTATTAACAAATATATCCTAACAATCTAAAAAAGGTTTTTAAAAAGTGTTTTTTTACAAATAAGTAAAATAAAAAGGATAAATTCATGTTTATTCATAACATAACACAACCAAAAAATAATACATTTTCATAGTATACCAAAAAAAGCAACAAATGTCACAAAAAGTAGTAGTTTCATAGTAAATAAAAAAAACATCAAATGTCAACATTAAACACTACTTTCATCCATTCTTCTTTTTTATCATTAGTGATAATGAAAAAATGAATAGTTTTGTCATCATCTCGAGTAATAATACTTATTACTTTGAAACGCTCGTTCGTAGTAATACCGAGAAACTTCTTTAATTCTGCATTTATCTTCTTATTTGTATCGAACACATCAGAGTTCATACTAATAGCTTTACTAAATGTTTCTGTTGTCAATTTTCTTTAATTTGTAATTACTATATCTACATCTATAATGCTCTAAATCATTTACTTGGGGATCTTTCTTCTCTTCTTTAATTTTTTTCTGATACAAGAGCACTCTTCATTCGTAGTAGGAGTTTCATTTTTAGTTTGTAGTGGAGTCTCTTTCATTAAGGAGCAATCCATATCTTTAGTTATATCACCATATCCTCCCTCAGCATCAATCTCCTCAACCACATCTGTTGAAATTTGAACAACTTCTCTTGTTACTCAATCTTTCCCAAAAATAACACAAAGATCCCAATAATATAAAATGGCTTATTCTTCCATGCGATACTTTCTTATAAATCTACAAGTTATAAATAAATATTTAAGAAAAAAATTTAGTGCAAGAACAAAATATATAATTTTTTTAATAAAGTAGTCATTACTTGTAAATATGACTCTTAAATGTCAAGAGCCGCTGTTACACAAAATTTATCATAATCCCATGTAAAAGTTTCAAACCAAGTAATGTGGTTGTTCATAATATCATATATTATAATCCAATCCTTCTTCATTGTCTTCATCCTGGACTGGATGTGTAATTTAACCTTGATATTAGTATTAAGAAGTAACTTAAATAATACTTACTCCACAGTTTGTAAGAATCAAGGTTTAAAACCATTATTAGTTTTGTATAGTTCCTCATTCACAATCTCAAGTATAGCCCCAACTAATGTGGCATCCTCCGTAGTCGTCTAACTTCTCTTATTTTTTCAAGGGCCTCTTTTACCTTCTTTTATACTTAAGAACATTATATTTGTATAATTTCATTTATATAATAAATGAATATAAAGTCATCAACAATTACATTTATATAGTTACATATGCAATAATAAAAGATAACATAATTCACCAAATTTAATTATTACAATTGCACTAAAAATAACATGATAAAATAGAAGGATCACAATTTATGTTTCATACAAAATTTGCTCTTAATGCAGTTCATTTTACTGTGACTCCAATGAAATGTAATTAACTCATTAGGCATTGTCAATGTAGTATCTGCTATTGTTGTCATATCTTCATTATTATCTTCAAATGGATCAATTTGCATTTTTCTTCTTATGAAATTGTATAGAAGACAACAAGCAATGGTAATTTTATTTTGTGTTTTGATTGAATAAAAGGAAAGACTTCTAAGAATTGCCCATCTAATTCTAAATATGCCAAAACACTTCTTAATTACATTTCTAGTTGAAGAATACTTTATGTTGAAAAATTCTTTAGTAGTAGTTGATTAATAATCCTCACTCCAATTATTCAAATTATATCTATGACCTCTAAATAGTGCAAAAAATCTTTCACTATTAATATAACCAACATCTACTAGGTAATAGCAACCTTATAGGATAATAGAAATAAGAAATTATTATTGATATGTAATTAATAAATACCGAACTTACATAAATGCAAAATAATTTTTTTTCCTACTCCAAGGAATTGTCAACCCATTTTTTTAGTTATAGTATCTCGAAACACTCGACCATTAGTTGCTAACCTTTCCCAACTTGATAAGGCATATATAAATTGTAAGTCTTAGGAACGAACTACCAACATATTTGTTGTATTTCATTCTTTCGATCTAATTTAGTATTTAAGCTTGACTTCAATTGGTACATGCACCTTTATATGTGTTCCATCTAAAACTCTTAAATAATCCTAGAATAAAGTACATTTATATTAATAAAAAAAGTGAATTTACTTTTCTAAGTAAAATATTGAAATCATATAGTAAACTCATTACCTTGAATGACATCCATTTACCATCTTTAGAGTCTATAAGAGATGACTCTAGTTTCTTAAAAAATTCACTTTACAATCTTGTGATAGAATGTAATACATTATTAAAATGTCTACTAACGTTCATTCTAGACCGACCTATAATAATTCAAACCCTAAATCTATAAAATTTCCAAAACAAAAATAAAACAAAAACCTATAATAATTCAAAACCTAATTTAAAACCAACTAATAAAACCTTAATCATGAATTTAATAGAAATCATAAAACCTAAATAAAAGCCTAAACCTAAAACCCAAAATCAATTTAAAAATCTTTAAAACAAAACCTTAAAACAAATAAACAAAAGAAAACAAAAAAAATCAAACCCTAAGCCCATCTGCCAAGCCCAATACATTCTTAAACCAAAAACTATACAAAAGTCAAAAATAATTCCGACGACCTCCGTTTTTTCCAGCAAGGACTTTGGCGACGTTCCGCGAACCTCGAAGCGAATCCCTGAGCTCCACGATCTCCGACTAGCCTCCCATAGTTCACGCCCGATCCAACGACGTTCATCCACTGAAGGGAGGAGGATCAACAGCTCTGGAGAGCCTCGTCGGCGTATAAAGCCTCGCCATTGACTGACCCCAGGGGAGTTCTTCCAGCGCTCAAAAGAACCCCCTCCTTCTCGTATCCAAACACCAGAGCATCCTGCCCTAGTTTCCAGAGCCACTAGCCACTCTTTTTGCAGCACAAGAGCCTTCAGCCACCATCGCGGAGCTCCGTCCAGAGGTTTGCCGTCGAGCTGTCGGGAGAGACACACCACTCAGGTACCTCCCTCTCCCTCCAATTTCCGTTCTAGGTAGGCCCCCTTAGGTCCTATTAGGCACTCAGAATCGGGTCACGACGGTGAGCTCCCCTTCTGCCCACTGTCACCTCGCCTCTGGTGGTGGGTTCACCACCACCGACGAGGCTCCAAGCCTCTTGACCTCAGGCGAGGCTCCCCCTGGGCCTCTCCTCCCTCCTCCTCTTCTCTCCTCCTTCTCTTTGGTCTCCCTCCGCTCCAGAGGAGCCCCTCCGACGTTCACAATCAGCCCCGCCGTTGTCGCTGCCGTCGACCGTCGCCGCTAGCGCTGAAGCCGCTGAGTGGGCAAAGCACAATGGTCGTGCCCCGACCGAACCAAGGCCCCTGGAAGCCTCCCCGTGGACCACCGAGCGTCCCACGACCGCCGCTCGAGCGCTCTCGCCCCTGCAACGCTGTTCCCACCACTGTCACGATTGCCGCCGGAGTCCGTGAAAGGGGGAACACCCCAAGCCGTTCCAGCCATGCCCGAGTCTCCCCATAGCTCCGCCGTGCAGCCTCGGAACTCCTCCGACCTCCGCCACGTCGAGCCATTGCCTCCGGATGCACCTCGGTGGAAATCCCCATTGTCGGAGAAGAACGTCGACGAAGGGGATCGATAGGACACTCCAGTCGTTGGGGGCTTGATCGCCGTCGTTGGATCTCTTCTCCATCGCCTCCTCTAACTTCTCCGCTCCCTAGATCTCCAATCAGTCATTGGAGAGGCTTGGATGAGCCTCCCAAGTCATCGTCGACGGTGACTTTAATTCTTTTTTTAATTTTATTTTAAAATCCTTTAACTTATTTAATTATTATATTTAAGTCCTTTTTCATTACACCTGGGTCCAGACATTTGTTTTTTAGTCCCTGCAGTTTTAAACAAAATGTCATTTCTTTTATTATTTCTGTAAGTTTTGCATATGACCCCCTACATATTCTCTTTCTTAATTCCTAATACATTCATGCATGTTTTATCACATCTAGGTCCCCAGAACCATGATTTCTTTACACTTAAGTCCAAAACATTTGCATTTAGCCCCTAAAATTTTTTAAATGAGTTTTTCTTTGTGAAATTTGCATTCTGGACCCTAAAGGTTTTTAAAATCACACTTATCACCATTAAAATTGAGTTTTTATCACATTTAAGTCCTAAACATTTGCATTTAGTCCCTGAAATTTTTAAAATGAGTTTTTCTTTGTGAAATTTACATTATGGTCCCTGAAGGTTTTTAAAATCACATTGATCACCATTAAAATTGAGTTTTTATCACATTTAGGTCCTGAACATTTGCATTTAGCCCCTAAAATCTTTTAAAATAAGTTTTTCTCTATGAAATTTGCATTCTGGACCTTAAAGGTTTCTAAAATCACACTAATCATCATTAGAACTTTTATCACATTTAAGTCCTAAGCTTTTACAATAAGCCCCAGAGTTTTAAACAAATGGGTTTCTTCTTAGAAATTTTGCATATTAACCCTGAAAGATTGTATAATTGCACTAACCAGTATAAAAGCCCAATTTTGCATATTAACCTGAAATTTTGCACATAAGTCCCTGAGTTCTTAATAAATAATTCCTGAGCACCTATAATTTGCATCCAGACCCTTAGATTAGTTTTAAATCCATTATTTAGGGTTTTAAATGTTTTATTGCATATTTTGGAATATTTTCCACTCATTGCATTTCACATTTTGCATTTAATCATAGATTCCATTTAAAAATCATGTTTTCACTGTGAATTGATCTTTAGTCTCACAGTTTAATCACATTTACACTTATGTGTGAATTTTGCACTTTAGACCCTGAATTTTCAGGAAATTACCCAAATGCAATTTTCACATCTCAGTGCCACATTGACATTGGATCCATCATCTACATGTTAGAATAGAAGTCATGAATATATTTTTTCATCCAGATTCTCATTCTTTTTGTGAATTCTGCATCTGAGTCATTATACTTGTCCTTTATTGTGTTTACATCATTTTGTTGTTTTTCTTCTCCATGTTTTCTTGCAAATAACATCTTCTAGACATTTGACACACATTTTGACATGACTTAGATCATGCATCACTCCCATACATGCATTTATCACATCTGACAAGGAAAATGACCAAATTACCCCTATGCCTCCAATTCATGAGCATGCATCTCAATTTTTGCACCCAGCCGTGTATAGTCCATGTCCAAGCCATTCTTTAGATTTTTTGCACATTTAGGCATTTGTCCATGAATTTTATATTATTTTTCATCACATTTGCATATCAGTCCAGCCCTATTTAGCAAGCTCGCATCTCATGCCGTTCTTTCGAGGATTTCTGTCTTCACTTTGCTTTCGGAGTCTCTCTTCCAACATCCGATTTGATTTGATCCTACATCTCGGATTTCTTTTGATTTGATTTGGATTTCATCGCCCGAGGGCGTACACTAATTGACCGAAAGGCCCACATTGGCCCATTTGCAAATTATTTCTCTCCTTTGATTTTCATAACTTTTTCCACGATTCCGTGGACTTGGGTTGACCCTGCTTTTTAACTTTTTGATATCAGTATAGTTTTCCTGAACATTCTGTCCAAAAACATCATTATTTTATGTGATTTTCTTCGCATGTCGTAGTTTGCCTATTTCATGTGGGTTTCTTCTCAATTTTTCCATTCAGATCTCCATGATGTTTTCTACACTTCTAATGATTTGGGTCTGTTGTATTTTCAATCCCTTTGACACTGATGCAATTTTATGAGTCATTCCTTACAAAAACGCCATCATTTTATGTGAATTTCTTTACATGTCTAAGTTTGCCCGTTTTACGTGGACTTCTTCGTAATTTTTCCATCTTGTTTTTTCTCAATGTTTTCCATGATTCTGATGACCTGAGTTGTTTGCATTGTTGATTTTCTTGATGTCTGTATGATTTTCTGAGTCTTTCTCGTCAAGAACCTTGTCATCTCATGTGATTTTTTTTGTCGTGTCATATCTTGTGATCTCATCTTTTCATGCGGATTTCTTTGCAGTTTTTGCATACCATCTTGCACATCCATTCAGTTTTACCTTAGCATTCATATTAGCATATTTAGAGCATAATCTAGGTTTAACAAGCATTCATCCAACCTTTAGCAAGCGATTTAAACTAGAAAGACCGAGTTTCTCGGACGTACGAGGGTGCCTAACACCTTCCTTGATCGTGCGTAATAGGAATCTTTACCCGTTTTCTGGTTAGCAGACACCTAACCTTCGCATTTGCATCTCATGCATTCGATCTTTTGTGGTTTTCCTCATCTTTCTCTTAAAAGATTAGGTGACGACTCTTTTTCTTTTTCTTTTATCCTATCTTGCGCTTTCGCCATATTAGCATGGCTATGATCTCCTCCCTCTGACGTCACTCCACGTTGAACCCCCAGACTGACATGGTCACACTCATACAGCAGGAGCTCAATCCCATATCCTCCATGTACAAGCAAGTCATTTTCATTTTTCCTGGAGGAAAAAGATTGGCTTTTTGGTAGCCACAGAGTCACATGTATTTTTGCTCTTTCGTAATTGAATTTGATATTCATAACTATTGTTTGAAGGTGGCACTTGGAGATTCACAATTAAGATCTTACATTTGAATCAAGTAAGATACAACAATAAGAAATACATAGGTATTAAGATCTTACTTGAAATACAACAATAAGAACATAGGTGTGGCCTATGCGTAGCCAAATGCTAAACATAGAACTTATGTTGGGTGGTTGGGCACCTATATAAGAAATTTAAGAAGAAAGATGGTGGGGAGCACTTGGATAAACTCATGTAGACTGTTAAAAGGGTAAACTCACGTAACAAGGACACACAGGAGCCGTTAAAGGGTATTTAACTAAAATCTGTGTAGCTTTTATAGTCATTTTACACCTTTGTAATGGCTACAACAAACAACATTAGATGTTATTCTAATTCAAGGGCATTCAGAGGAAAAGTTAGAAGTAATAAGAGTATTATGAGAAATACTAAAATACATGGAACATTTAACAAATTGCCAAATGGAAATGGAACAGTGTGCCAAGAAACACACATGATGTGATGCTAATATTTCCCACATATGCGTCGAAACGACCTTTAATCCAAATGAGAAGAATATGTATTCGAGTGTCCTCACGTTCTCTCTTAGTTGAATCGACTTTTTTCTCTCCCAAACAGATAGCGTAACTGGTGGCGTAGATCTCACATAAATCGCACAAATAGTCGAACCGACTTGCTCTCGATCATGGTATTCCTAGCGATTTTCGTCAAATCCGGAGTACACGACGTGGTATTTTCTATTGTCCGGCTCGGGATGGTGATACCCAAGACATATGCTTTGATCATGTGTTACGTATATGGGCAACATGAATGTTTGTACATGTTAATCGTTCGCTGTTAGAGAAAATGATATATCGATCTTACATGTTTATGTACATCAGTATATACCCATGATTGTCGACCTATCAATAATTTAATATTTTGTTCGATTTGTGTGCCATTACATGTTATTGCTTTTCTGAGACTCCATGGCTATAATCTCGGAAGTACGGGCGGCGGGAAGGGATTTGTACATTTTAACCTACTCAACAAAAAAAACACACAAATAACTTGATTTTATATTAAATATATAATTAAATATATTTGTAATACTTTACAATAGTTGCATTATCACTTCTATATGTTTGATCCATCACTTCAAAAATTATAGATAATTTGTCATATCCTTCAACTTAAAAAATAAAAAAGATATAATTAAGAATTCTACGAAACTTGATGTACCTCTTGTACAACTCTATTCCCACAAAAGAGTAAACCAATTACCATGGTGTAGTTGACCAGGAGGAGTGGAACTTCTACCTCCCTTCCAGGTTCGAATCTCACAAACTACAAGGAGAAAATATATACATACCGATATCAAAAAAAAAACAAATAAGAAAGAGTATTAAAATAATCCAATATTGGAAAAAATTAAAGACTGGACTTGTGATTTTACGTAGATAGACTGTTTTACTTATTGTCAATTAGTTTTGAGTTGGATATCCATATTTCAACACATATACTAGAAAGTCCTTCATATACAAGATAGAAATTTTTCTGGTTAATTAAAAATGAATTAAACATGTCATAATCATGAAAAATTATTGCTTTTGTTTTTTGAAGAAAAATTTATTCTGTTGAATATTAACATTATGGTTGGCCTTGAGGATACTTTCGAAATACAAAAAATTGAAAGAAAAAAAAAAGAATAGCTTTCAATATGATATCATCAACTAAAAATTAACGCCAAATTCCTTCTTAATAAGTGAGAACAACAAATATCATAATGCAATAATCCTCCTCCTAAACCTAAGAGATTATAGATGAAAAGGGAAGAAAATAAGTCACCAATTGAATAGGAAATTATGGTAAGTAATGTGATTTAAAGTACTAAATAACAACAACAACCACTTCAACTGATATGCACAACTATGTTATACCACCTACATGAGAAATTGAATAGAAACATATATTTCATGTAAATGTAAGCAACAAGCAAACTATCTATTGTTCCAGAGCAAATTCTGTAAATATTCTAATTCCATGGAGAGTTTTTGATAGGTTTTCCATGCCTGTTATAATTCAGACATCCTTCCACAATGATAAGTAAGAACTCACAAATTCTCCCAAGCTTGGCATCAATATCATTGACCATCAAACAGCTCATTTTTCCCTGAGTTTCAAATTAACTGACGAAATGAGCACAAAGAATGAAATCATGAAGCAAAATTTCGATCATATGAAGTCCAAGAAAATCAAACACAAAGGAGAACTCAAAGAAAAGTAAAAGCTCTTATTAGGAACTAAATGCAGAAGTATCAAAACAAGTATAAAAATATTAGTTGTTATATTTGAAGTTTGTCCATATTTTCAAGTTCATGGCAGGAAACGGTACAAGCTTTTAGTATAAGATGTCACACAAGACTATAAAAAAGAAATACAAAAATTCAACTAATGCATTAAGCTAACATTATCAACTAAAAATCTTCAGATATATGCAATGTAAAGTGCAAGCAGAAAGGCTTCTAACTTGGTTTTGGACCACTTGGGAAGCTATTCTATACCGTTCTCGTATGAGCCTGCCGAGTTCACATGAAAGGAGATAATGTTTTGAAAATAAGCATGTAAAGAGATCAACTTGAGTTTAAGACCCATAAAAATTTCCATTTAATAGTAAACTCAAACTTGCGGCATGCAAGTTAGGATCTTAGACTCCATATTTAAGTATAACATTAGGGAATCAGCAATTGAAATTCTTCTCATAGTCATCAACAAATTTATGTGACAATAAATTATAATTTGGATGAAGGAAGAATAAAAAGCACCATATAAGATTGCACAACTTTTAGATAGATATAAATTCTCCAAACTCGGTAAATCTAATTTTACCTACTTTATCTGATTCTAACTCCCCTAAAGACCTTATTACGGGTTCAACTCCTATTGCACAAAAAATAAGTTCTGTTTGAAATGTCCTGCTTTGTCCCTTTGCCCCCCAAATCCTTATGAATAAAGGCAAAACAAGTTGTCACAGGTTTTGAAAACTTGAAGATAACAAACTGTGAGATTGTATTCAAAAATGAAATAGTTCCCCAATTAAAGGGAATCCAATTTAATAAAATGAAACATTCCTTCATTGGGTAAGAACCTTGAAAAACAAAAAAAAAAACAAAACCAATTCCTTACAAATATGCATTGCAACAGAGTATCTGAATTGGTTTACTTCACTGGAGATCAGAGAAATTAAAGGTTACACAAAGTGTAACCCACAAATTATTTCTTCGTTCTTAGCCCAGAAACCTGAACAGTTGTTGATTTGGAAAGAGAAACAAAATGTGGAAATTAAGAAAGAGCATAATTGATTAGAAGATACAAACAAGTGTGAGATTGACTCTATCACTATGGAAAGAAAATTACAACATTCAAGATGCACAAAATGACTTCTCAGTGGTTAATTACACGATAATTAAAAAATATAACTGGAAACCTTTTGATGTTACCTAGTATCAAAGGAACTTTGACATTGAAATGCTGAGCAATATAGTTCTACACAATATGACATACTGCAAAACAATTCAAGACACAATAAATAGATAATACAAAAGGATAAAAAGTAAGCTACATTCCACTATCAATAGTGAACGAACCAAGAGTAGATTTGGAGCTATTCTATTGATGTGGAATTGGGATAATGATCATCATCCCCTTGTTCAAGATGCTCACAAGGCTCTGACACATATAATACATCTGTTTTGCACTGTGGTATAAGAAAACTTTTCCCTGCTATCCTAAAAAATCTAGTCCTATAAACAAAATGACCTGGGATGTCTATGTTTTTAAACAAGCTGCCTTTGTTGCACCCTAAACAGTATATGAACAACCTTCCATCAACATTGTGACTGCCACCAGATTGCAGATCAAGCATCATTTTTGGAGTTTGACTTTGACAAAATTCCTTCCACAGTACCCTCCTAGTAATTTCATCAAACCACTTACAAACACAAGAAAAGCTTGCAATTAGTCTAGGATTCAAGTTCAAATGTTGGAAAACACGGTATATCACATCCTCATTCATATGGCCTTTAATATACAAGCACGTTGATGAATGTACACGACGTCACTGTTTGGTCACCAGCATCATGAAATTTCTAGGAACTATCCTATCTGCTAGTGATAGTTCATAGAAATTATAAGTTGATTGCCTGCACTTGCTCAATTACAACAGCCACCATAACTGCTCATAGGTCATCCATTAATTTCATCATTAAATTAGTTCAAAAGGACTTGCTGGTAACCAAATCCATTAAGTCTACTAGCCTACACCAAGTCGGTTACCAACTAGTGAATCACTATGTAGTATGTATTATTAATGAAAAAATCTAAAAGATAAAAAGATGAACTATGAATGAAAGCAAAACAAAACCTCTCAAGTTGCATAGCGTCAACTCTTTATATTCAATCTTGAAAGGTAGTAAAAAAATGTTATTGGAAATATAATCTAAAATAAGCAAAACATTAATTTACCCTTTCGAGTTCATCTCTTGGAGGGCAACTGGTAAAAGATACACTTGGTGACTTGTTTAGTTGTAAGCTACTAATCTCAAATATTGAACTTGCGCCCACAAGTATATTTATCATCTACATAATCATCACTCTGAACCTTGTCAAATGTCTATGTTACAAACTTGAAACAAGTATACATGATTAACTTATAGCCTAAAAGCAAAATAGGAATGGTACAAGTCGTACTAGTGATGACTGGACCTTCAAATCATCAATGTTGAAGTTCCAGCAACTAATGTGTCTTTTATATTCATTCCACATACAGTGCAAAAAAAGACTTTAGATTCATGTAGACCATTGTAGTTCACATAAAAATAATTTTTAAAAAATCACAAAAGAGAAATCTAAATCTAAAATAGAATCAGATTTATGGGGAATGGTAAGTAACTCAAGTAGAACAACATATACGAGTATCAGATGGGGGTCTAGAAGATAGACAAGAATTATGACAATCAACCTGCAGATGCGACAAACATATTTAGCATAATTCTGACAAATTTTAGTCCCATCTGGAAAAAGAACAAGAATTATCTATTATGCAAGGATAAAGTAATTTGGACACCAAATTTATCTACATGATTATACTTTCAATAATATGGAAAGTATAAATTCACTGAACTAGTGAAGCACGGAAAGAACTAGTAAAGTTAACAAAAAGACCATCCAAGAAATTTCTATTGATATACTCATTAGACCTGACTTACTTGAATAAGCTATGTTTCAACAGTTTGTGTGAAGTGGGCCTTTTTGAAGGATCTTTCAGCAAACACAAAGCAATCATATGCCTAGAATTCTAAGAAAAGAATAGGATTCATAAGCAAAAACAGTTACAAGGGTGGATCAATTGCTTTTTAAAAAATACCTTGGTATACTTCTTGTCCCTTTCATAATTCAAGCTTGGTGAGGCATTTTGCATGGTAATAAGGAATACTTGCAAGAGACATACAATTAAACATACTCTTGTTGAAAAACATGCCTACGATAGATAGTCACGATTTTGTTACCATCAGAAAAAGAAAAAAAACTATCTTTCCTGTGATCACCACCAACCTTCCAGAGTATACCTAGAGTGAGTTATGCACACTAGAAATAAGTCAAGGTGATGGGAATATGAGTCTTAAACCTCCATGAAAAATCAAATCAAAGAAGAAAGAAGAGCAGATCAAATCAGTACCCAAAGGCCTCAACAAACTTCAACTCCTGATCAACTTTTATTGCTGTCATGTTTCCATCTAGAGCTAAAGAGGAGCTTACCTGGAAGTCGTGGTGATTAGCAACACTACGATGGAGGAAGACTCAAAGGAGGATCTGTGGAGGCCAGCAACACTGCGGAGGAGGAGTCTAGGAGGTGCTCAAGTGCTAGAAAGAGGTGGAGAGAGGCGTCCGATGGTGGTGAGACCTTGGTGGTGGACGTCCGAATGAGGAATGGGAGGTGGGAGGAGGTAGTGGCAACGATAAGGAGGAGGCAGTGGCAGCGGCGAGGAGGAGGCAACGGGAGCGACATGGAGGAAGCTGTGGCAGCAGCGATGGATCGGCAGACGGGCGATGGAATTTGGCATTTTGCATTTTGCAGGTGTGTGTGTGTGCGCGCGCCTGCACTTGCGTGTGTGTGCTTGAAGAAATTAAGTATAATCCTGTTACAAAGAAGGCATTGTTAATTTTATCTCTATAGCCTTTTTTTAAATCCTTGTGCAGACAGGTATTAAATTCTTGTGTTATATTGTTTTTCTAGTGAACGATGATGTGATATTAATATGTATTTTACAATAATGATGTGACATTGAGATATATTTTATAACGAAATTATGTAAATTTTAAAATAAAATTTTTAATTATCAAATTATTTTCCCACCAAGAATTTTGAGGGAATCCTTAAACAATAATAATTCTATTGCAAATAAAATTTAACAACATATTCTCTTATATTAGTTCTACAAGAGTTGTTGGACGACAGAAGGTAACATAATTTTTGTTGGAAGTTATAAATTTTATTACGAGTATATTCCATTGCTAAATTTTTGTTACCTATGGTCAATTTTCTTATAGTATATCTGTAGCTTCTCGACTTCTCTGGATAACCAATGAAGTACCCATTGATTATTCTTGAATCTAAAGATTTCTCATGTGGGTTGTAAATTTTAGCTTTAGCTAGACATCCCCAAATGTGCATGTAACCTAAACAAGGTTTCTTGTTGGTTCATAACTCATGAGTTTTCTCTACGTATTTAGTAAGAACAAAATGCATTGTTGTTTTTAAAACTTTATCCCACATTGAGACAAGTAAAGTCAAGTGACTCATCATAGTCCTAACCATTTCCTTAAGCTTCCTGTCTCGTTTTTCAGTAATTCCATTTTTGTTGGGTTTCTTGACATTATGTATGGAGGTATTATGTCATTTTTCTTAAGAAATTGCACGAATAGTCTAAGCATCTGTCCCATTTCAGTATGTTTCCCATAGTACTCGCTACCTCTATTTAATTGATGTGTCTTATTTAATTAACGCAAGTGTATGGCCTCCAATGTAGTACGTCGGTAAATATGAGTCGATCCCATAGAGAAAAATGTTCAAGAACAGAGATTTATTATCAATTATTGAGATGAAAAAATGAGAGAAATGATGATTACAGACTGAATCTAAAAGAACAAAGAGCAACAGATTAAGTAAAACTAGGGTTTCGAATCCATTTATCTAGAATTGAGAATGCATTATCATGTTTATTCCCTCCCCCTTTATTTGATCTAAATAACTTGATTCAATGATTCTTATCCACACAAGAATAAACTATATGCTCAAATGTGCAACATAGCATATCAAGATTAGGAGTAAAAACACACAAACTAAATTAAATCAGATGATATACGATGGGATTGAGATTATATACAAAACTTTCAATTAAATCTTCATTAAGCATAGACTAAAAAGATACAATCAATGTTAGTCTATCAAAGTTTATCGATTCTATAAATAATTTATATAATATACATCCAACCCACATATTTATTGCATGAAGCACAAAGAGAAAAAGAAGAAAACATGATCACACATCTTAATCTAAATAAACTTCATCTCTGTCTTAGATCTAGAAGATTAGCCAAATATGATAACATAAGGCATTAAAATAAAAGAGGAGGAAGGAGAAAGAGAAGACATAATTAAATAAAAAAACTTTTTATTAAAGGGAACTTGAGATTACACTAATGATCTTCAAGATCTCCCAAAATACATGAAAAAAGAGAGAGTCTAAAACCTAGATGAGATCCAGAGATCTACATAGGGGGTCCTTTTATAGGCTTATAAGGACATACTTACGTTAGAGACAAATCTGGATAAATAGAAATGATTTTTACATTTGATTACAAGATATTTTCCAACGCAAACAAACCATGTTCAAATACCAGGTCAGACCCACTATTTAGGCGCCTAGGAGGCACCCAAATTGAGGGCACCTCCCAGGCGCCCAGGTCTTCCGCAACTATTTTCGACTTGGTCTCCCATTGATCAATTCTTTTTGCTATATTTTTGGAATGCGAATAACTAGGATTTTTCCACTTACGTATCTTTGAAATTTCCATGCAAATATCTTCCTTTTTGGTACAATTATTCTTTTCCTCCTTATTTTCGTAGATTCCTGCAAAATTTACACATAACACCTCAAATAATATTATTTATACACAAAATAGACAAATATGGGAATAAAATATGCATGAATCATAAGTTAATCATTAATCTAACTATCTTGATAGGTTTTTCTAATTGTTTCTCTACCTCTAATTTGAAATCCTTAAAAACTTGAGGGACTTCAGATTTTTCATAAATACGGTAAAGATGTGTATACCTAAAATAGTCATCGATAAACGTAATAAAGTATTTCTGGTATGTAAAACATGGACTAAAAGGTCTACAAACATCAGTATGAATCAAATCTAAAATAGTTTGGCATTTTATGGCATGTTTTCTATATATGTTGGTTGTTTTAGACTTTATACAATCAACATAAGTTTTAAAATCAATGGAGTCAAATGTTCCCAAAAGACAATCTTTCACTATTCTTTCTACCCTCTTTTAGAATATAAGTCACAATCTTCTATACCATAAATACATGAAGCATAAAAAACTTGAAGTATCACTTACCTTGTTCCTCTTATTAGTACATATTAGCGATACTACAGATTTAGAACTAAAAGTAACATTTAATTTAAATAATCCATCAATAATAGTTGTAGCAATGGGAATATTTTCTTTTATTAACAATATGCTGGAAGTATTAAACAAAGTACTATATTTGTCTTTAACTAACTTTATTACAAATATTAAGTTTCTTTGGAAAGATGGAATATAAAAACAGTCTTTTAAAATCAACAGTTCTTTATATTCCAAAGTGATTTTGTAATCTTCCACTAACTTTATGTGCGATCGTATCCAGTTTCTCAAAATAACAAACCTTTTGCACTCAATTAAAGGCCACCTTGTTAAAAAACTCTGCAAAGTGGTTGAAATGTGTACAGTAGCACCCAAGTCAATCCATCAGCTAGTATTAAGAACAAAAGTTAAATTTGATTCATGGCTTACAATAAATACAGTATTACCTGAATTTTTCTTTTTGATCTATTTTTTGTATTTCATGCAGTCTTTCTTTAAATATCCAGATTTCTTGTAAAAATAATACCTTTCGTTAGTGATGGGCTTGTTGACTATATCAGTTTTGTGCTTGTTTTCAGAATTTTTCTGAACCTTCTTTCCTTTAAATACGTGACCTCCTAATCCGTGACTAATCAAATTCATGGCATTCATCTTATTAATCAATGGATTAATAGTTTACCTTTCTTCCTCCAGAACATACTTAGTCATGAGTTCATTAATTGACCATTCATCGTTATGTGTATTGTATAAGACCTTAAAAAAGTCATACTCGGATAATAGTATCTGCAAGATGAAATGGACTAAAAAAGAATTTGAAATGGTAATCTTAAGATCATTTAGTTTTCCTGAAATATCTCGCATAGTCATGATTTATTCTCTTACATCTCCCCTTCCTATATAGCGCATAAAATTGAACTTCTGAATCAAAGTGCTTACCTTAGTTTTGTCCGATTCAACAAACTATTACTCAATCATTTCCAAATAAGTTGTTGCCAAAGTATTAGAAGTCACAAGATCTCAAATATCTCTAGGCACATACTGTAACATAGATGATAGAGAAAACCTATTAGATTTTTCTCATTTTTCATGTTGAAAATTTGCGTTTGCATCATTGCTTTCTTCCATAGGTTTTCCAAGAGTAACATCCACTCGAATGCAAAGGTCTAAATTCATTAAGTTCAATTGAAACAGTAAAGATTCCTTTCATTCTGAGAAATTTATACCATTTAATAAAAGTACTCTAATCATACTTCTATTAATAGAAAAATCTATAAAAAATACTCACATCAAAACTTTATATTTAACAATAGTATCATCATAACTCTACGTGACAGATGAAATAACATGCCGCAAATTAAATAAATATGAAATTAATTCTGCATGTATAAATATCTATGTAACATAATATCATTGGATATTAAAATATTTCATATTAATTATACAAACAGAATTATTCCATTCATTTAGATATAAATATAACAATTTCACGTTGGTGAAAACTTGTTAATCTCATTTACCTAAATGCTAGTTCGAATACCATCATTATTAGATTTAAATTTAGACTTATGTAATTAATACAATCAATTTTTCTTACTTAGTGTCATGTATGTAAGATTCCAAATTGTTCAAATTAAAAGTAAAAATTACGTGGCATTTGAGAAACCTTAAAATTGAACAAATATATACAAAACACTTTAATCATGCTAAAATAACTTTATAACATGTTAAAATAACTAAAGCATGTTCCTTAATAGCATGGATAAATAAGACATAAAATTGTCACACATAGGTTTAATTTATCCTTAGATGTAATATGCAAAATAATTATCTATTTATCTAAAATACATAAATACCACATAGATAAAATATTTAGATAATTAAATCCAAAAATTTCAGTCTAAATTTCCTTTAATCATGCTTTCTAAAAATATTTGATCATTAAAGCATGGAAACATAAACTAAAATGCAATTAAAATAAATTGCAATAGTTTTCTTAACATAAACTATATTTTGTTCATACAACATTACATTCTGGAACAGATATTTAAACTTCTTGTGTCGAACAAATATTTTAAAAACTTACAGTGTTTTCCACAATAACAGATTACTTGACTGTGACAACTAGAAAATTCATGACTTAAAAGAAATAACAGATTTCTATAGGATTTTCATTAAATCAGAGGAATTTATAGAGTTTTTATAATTAAAATAAAACTTAAATGTAAGAAAATAAAATTGCAAGAACTTAGATGCATTTATTACAAAATAAATAATAATAAAACAATAAATGGATAGATCGGATAAATGGATCCGCCTTGGATCCGTTTATCTACAAAACCTAGAAACCCTAACAACCTTCAAAAAGGAAAAAAAGAAATGATGGCAGTGGCGTTATTGCCTTAGTAGAGACGCCTCTCAAGTGCCTAGCCACCATTTGGGCGCCTGCGAGGGTCCCAAAAATGGCCATTTATGGCCACGTAGGGCCAAATCCGATCTTCAATAGTTAGGAAAAGGCCTAAAAAGGTTGTTTCAACCGCTAGATACGACCTAAATAGCAGGGAAAGTCAATTCTACCTCATGTGTACCGTGAAAAACTATTCCAATTGTCGAAACGTACAGAAATAGTTAGAAAACTACCTCCACACCACCTAAAAGGTCAAATATTCCATTTAATAGCTTTTATTTTTATGATTTTATCGTTGTATGCGAAATTAAATGCATACAAACAAAACTATATGATGAAAACTTCCCTAAAACTCAAAAATGACAAGAACATGGCTATAATAACACTTGATAGGCTATGTAAGGCTTACCCAATGTTGTTATAGAGTCAATCTTGATGTGAAAATGTTTTTCTTACGTATCCCTACAACAACCACCTCTATTCCTATGGAGTAAGCCTATCACAGTAAAAGTAAAAGAACTGGAAAAGTTGTTATGTGTTTTTGTATTGAAATCTTAAAAGAACATCTGTTTTATAGCACACTCCATAACTGTATTATAATAATCTTTATACACTACTTAATCTAATATGTCTCACAATTAGACTAGTCCATCAATCAAGTTAATTAAGTTATAAGTTGAACATTTAGATTTGAGTCCAACATTACTACTTTGATTGAAGATTTCATTAATGTAAATGAGTAAAGGGTTCAACTTCAATAAAGACTGAAGTTATTTCAGATTAATGGTTTTATTTTTTGTAAATATCCATATTTGGATATACTTATGAATATTTTATCAAGGATTAAAATTTATTTTTAAACTTACTTTTGTAAATATCCATGTTTTTAAATAAATGAATATATTTTTTTGATAGTATATTTAATAACTTATATAATGCTCTCCCTCCCTTGATTTAGTTCTTAGCTTCGTCACTACTCATTGCTCAGAAGAAACAAGTAATTTAACATCAGTCAAAACGAAAAACACATCTGGATCTGGAGTTGATATTTGTGAAGAATTAAAATCACATTTGGATGATTGGATGTCTGCATAGAATTCAAAAAAAAAAAAAACGTGGTGCATGTATCGGAGCATTTTTTTTTTCTTTCCATGTTGTCTTCTTCCTTCTGATGCATTTGTTTGCTTCTCTTGCATCAGAGCATGACAAATAAAAATGACGGAAACAACACATACATTCCACTGTTTCTCTTTAATCATCAAATGTATTTTTTTGAAATCAGCAAATTTCCGAATGCATTGCCCAATGGCCATTACGTAATGTGTAACCCAAGTATCCACAAGGATTGCCAGCACTGAGCAATCCAAATACTACATAACAACCAGACATACACACACAAAGAATAAAAGCTGAACAAAAACACAAACACACAAAAGGGGAAAAAAAAAAAAACTCATCTCTTTCTGCATGACGACTGCCAAAACATTTGTCCGATGGCTTTTGACCAAACAAGAAACTACCACGTAAGAATAATTATGCAAAAGAATCATGACCTTAGAAGACCTTAGCAACATCCTTCATGATCCCAGGATTGGCACGGTAGAAGTCTGCAAACTCTTTGAAGTCGATGTATCCATCGCCGTCCGTGTCGATCTCGGCCATCATGTGCTGGATCTCGTCGGTCGAAGCCGCCCCGAGAGTGCGGAGAGCGTCACCGAGCTCCGCAGACGATATCTTCCCGTCGCCGTTGGCATCGAACCGTCCGAAGATCCTGTCCATCTCAGCCTTCTCCTCTGCACTCATCCTTGGCTGCTTTTGTATGTATGTGAGATGTGTCGATGTGTTTCCTGTTCTCTTTGGATATAAGAAAAGGCAGTGTGGTTTCGTGATGCTTTTAAGGCGGAGAGGGGGAGTTTGGAAGCTATTTTGGAGAGTGGTGGATTAGTGGTTTGTGGCGAATTCGTTGGGTCTTTCCTTTGGACGCGGGACTTTTTGTCTGAATTAGGACTTCCGAAATGGATGGTCCTACCATTTACGAAGCCGGAAGGTCTGTGGTTTCTCTGCACGACAGCACTAAACCACTTCCGCAGACTTCCACTCTTCCTCACATGTCATAATTGTTCACATTCATCTCAGAACATTGTCTGAATGTCTGCAGTCTACAGTAGAGCCAATTTCCTTTTATTTTATCAATAAATGAATGGGATTCAATCCGTTAATAAGTTTTCTATGGTGTTACCAAAGAGGGGAGATAAAAATGATAAGCAAATGTTTATTCAAGGTAGGTGGTTTTACTCACTTATCGATCTGTGCTTGATTATATTTCTTCCCAAGAAGTTTTCCTACGTGTGTCAGGCTAATAGGAATCCGCATCATGCCGGACTAGCTTGTTTCATTGACGTATATTTTGACGCTTTAAGGAGACTTCAATTTATTTAAGAACACTGGATTTATCAAGTTTTATTCCCGTTTAAGTTCTCCCATCTGGAATAGCAATTCATCGGGACCAGAACTGAATTAGAGATTGTCTAATGGATATCAGAAAATAAAAACAAGCATGAAGAAGAAATAAATGCTCTTATTAGCCCACTGCTTGATGCCTTCATGAACATGTGGCAACTTCTTGACCATATTTAAATATACATGTGACGTTTCCATTATAGGAAACTATTAATATTATAAGAGCATATCCTCTGTGAGCAATCTGCTTCTTAGACATTTTTTACACATCACACATAAAATCAAATGTTCACTCATGATTAACTCATGTCAGCAAAACAAGCATCACCAAAAAGAATATTACGATCTCAGATTCGCAAGTCTTGCCCTTGACGCTTCTAATTCTTCATCATCATCAACCTCCTCGGCAATTGCTTCCTGTTGCAGATAAAATGAGTTGAAATTTTGCTGCTCGGGAAATTAGAAATTTTGATAGTGCATAGAATCAAGTGAATAGAATTTTTAAGCACTTTAACATCAAGTAGAATTTTCAAAAAAAAAAAAAAAGGTATAGTCAAGGGTAACATATACGTACCTCTGGAGCTTTCTCTTTCCGCGCAGGTTGCTTCACCCTTTCCCTCATAGCATCCGGAAGTTGTGCTGCTGTCTCACCTGCTATGGCAGCAAGTACTTTCTCCACTTCCTCCTCTGTCTCCTCTTCAATATCTTCTGAGTCCAATGCACTATCAACAGCATCATTGACAATCTCTTCCATCACCCCAGCCTATGATCAAATAGATGAGTTTTGTCATTTCAATGAGAAACGCACATAATTCAGTACTTTTCTAACATGTATGAAAAAATGAAACTAGAGCAAGCATTTGAGTCGATTGAGGATGTAATTCAATTGCTTGGACGTGACAAATGTAAATTCGCACAATACTTTAAAAATGGTGGTGAAATGCACGTTAATATATATTCTTATTTTTTTTTTTAGAAGTCTATATATAGAATAACTAAATAGTTATATATAATAATTAATTTAATAAATAATTAAATTAGGTATTACATATTGTAAATTGATCAATGTAGATCAGAATGTTATTGTGAAAGGTCTATTCAAATAAGCACAAGGAATTCCCAAATACAGTGTAAACCGTGTGCAAGCAGGGTACGAGAACTACCAAAAATGGCACTGTTGTAGAAAGTCTAAGAAGTTCCAATGGCCTGAATGTTAAGTTCTAAAAGGATTTATGAACATTTTAAACATTTGATATCCAAACATTCAAAGCACGGTGCACAGAAGGGGAGGTTTTCTTTTGAAAAATGATTTCTTGTTTATTTATTAAAAATCTAAAGAACTCTAAGGGAAGAAAAGGAAACTAAACTGAATATGTTGAATATAATGCTTTAAGCAAATTGGAAGGCCATAAAAAAGAGATAATAATCCATATGGCAACACTGGTTTGTAAGTAGGAACTTGAGTTCAGTATCCAAAAAGGATTCAAGAAGCGTAGGAAGTAAACTGTAAGCATAAAAAGTGGAAATCAGACTTTCAGGATAACTCCACAATTCAACAACCTCCAGCTGTGCAAGAAAAAACCTAACAAGAACTCTTTTTTCTACAGGCAAAATAAATAGATGTCTCCACAATATCCACATAATACTAAATTAAGATAGTTGTGATTTATCTATGTATTGGTCTTTATCAAAGAAAATAAATTCCTTCAAACTTGGCATTATCTCACTCATTTCTATCAACTAGAGTCGAATCAAGTCAGTTGTCAAAGAGAAAAGGTTCCTATGCTCTTTAACTTATATTAAAGTAAATCTATTACTGCTTTTCTCCTCCGTGGATATTTTGCATAAACACCCTTACCATGCTTTATTTTTAAAAAAGTATGGATATCCTTTTCTTCAATGATGATTTATTTCTTGTTTCAAAATATTATTTTTGCACTCTTCTTCTTTGATTAGCCCTTTTCTACATTGAATATTGAGATACTTTGTTGTTTTGTTATGTATAAGTTCAATAGGTCTGCTTTTGAATTTTACTAAGGTTTCCATTTTGTTATATGTAAATTTTACATTAGCAATTTTTATTATTTTTAGTATCTATAAATTCAACACCCTACTATTTATATTCTTTTCCTACTAGTATAGTAAAAACACACAAGCAGGTGGGAGAATTTCACAAAGAAAATGCTCATTTCCATAAAAACATATGGTTTCATTCTAGGTATTAGTCTACAAAAGCATTAGGGGTGCACATTTCTTGGTTCAAACCACCAAAGCAAACCAAATTCTATGATTTAGTTTGATTTTTCTGTAAACAATAGTTCAATTTAGTTCGAGAATTTTGCAAGTCGATAAAAGATGATTTGATTTGTTTTGAGTAGTGAGTTTAGCCGAACCAAACCAAATCAATACATATTCATACATATACACGTATGTATCATTAAACATTGGAAATGTAGGAATTAATTTATATTTTTATTCAAGTTAAACTAATAAGAGATAAACATATATCATGCTAGGATATTGTTGTTATATATTATTTTTAATTTTACTTTAAAAACTATTTTCTAAGATAAGAAAGATGTAATAATACTTAATCACATGTTGTATTTTAACAAATTATTAATCAATTTTTTTTGTTTTAGCCTTATAGATCATAACTAAAAAAATAAACAACAAACCATAAATACAACAGAACCAAATCCAAAACTTAACAGTTTAGCTTAGTTTAGTTTCAATAACAGTTTAGTTTCAATTTCTTCTAAACCAATCGACACCGTTTGATTTGTGGTTTTGTTCAAAACCAAACCAGGTGCACCCCTAAAAAGCATATTTAAAATTTCATCATGCTATACCAACTTTAGAACATGATTTCTGAGACAGGTGTCAGAATCCATGATGGTGAAAAGGTCTGATTTCTTTTTTTTATGCTTTTTCTTTTTGTGTGGTTGTTGGGGGGGGGGGGGGGGGGGGGGGGGG
>JAMKQA010043487.1:0-17932 GCA_024699735.1 Posidonia australis | reverse complement strand
GCGTTTAGCAAGTGGCTGAAAAGCCAACATTTCATAGGTGAAATCAAGGAAGACCGATTTTATCGGGCGTACGAGGGTGCCTAACACCTTCCTCGTGCGTAACAGGGATCCTTACCCGCATTCTGGTTTTCGTGTACTTTGTCTTTGTAGTTTTTGCATGATTTTTCATGTGTATGGTTTTCCTTGTCTTCCATAATAGATTAGGTGGCGACTCCGTTTTTATTTTGCTTTTTCGATGTGATTTTGCCGACCGATTTCGCATTCATTTGCGGAATCTTCTCGCCGGCATGGTTACAATAGGGTTTGGGTCATTTTCTGGTTTCGTAAAATTCGACATACCGAATGGAAACGGCATACTGAATCAAGGGATTTCGACATACTGATTCTGCTCGACATACCGTTTTTCTGTCAGTTTAGGTCCTCTGGTCGAGTTTCGGTCATTCGTTTTTGGACGGTATATCGAATTTGACCTGAGTGTTGACCGTTGACCTGATTCGATCGACCGATCCAAATCGGCCAACCGAACCAAGGGTTTTCGGCATACCGAACTTGATTTCAGCATGCCGATTCTGGGCCCAAATGAGTTTGTAAATGTGTTTTCGATGGCTTTTTGGATGCCGTATTTTGTCCCTATGAGATGGGATTGTGGGCCATCAGTGGTGGTTCCTTGGGACACTTGATGCGTTGTTTTGTCGAGGTTTTGGAAGAGTTTTCAAAAGATATGAAAATGGTTTGAAAAATGGATTTCAAGGAAATGGTTGGCCTGGTTTGGAAAATGATTTCCTGGTTTTCTATGTACGGGCCAAGGCAGCATGGGACCTTGTCGTCGGGACCAGGGAATGTGACAACATTCTCGGGTGGTCGGGGCGCGATGTCCCTTGTTGAGGTCAGGGGCCGAGATACCTGAGGTTGAGGGGCATCGGGTCTAGGAGGTATGAGACTCCTTGATTGTCGTCTCGAGGCTAGGGTTGTGGTCCGCTGGTTGTGGTGTCTTGTGGCATGACAGGGAGGTATGATACTCCTACTGTCGCTGTAAGCATTGAGGCTCAGGTGTTGTCGGGTGTGGAGGTATGACACTCCCTCCTGAGCACCGTGTGTGGAAGACGCCGTGAGGAGGCATACCCTGTGGGGGCTAGTGCGGGTGGGACACCTGTCCCATAGCTGGTAGCGTCCTGAGAGACAAGACAGCCTTCCTAGAGAGGGGGTGGCTTCTGAGGGTTCTCCTGAGAGAGGGGAATTACAGGACGGTGAACGCTCCTGCACAGGGTGGTCATCACCGTGGCAGTGCAGAACACTAGGGTCGCTCCTTAGTGGACTGCGTGTGGCCAAAGTTAGGTTGCCTGGCGCCGAGCTTCCCGACTCACTATGTGTGGTTTTGGCCGTTGAGGGCCTTAGTGTGTGGCTTTGGGCTAGTAGAGCCCTGGTTTGTGGTTTTGGCCAGTGTAAGCCTGATTATGGGGTTTTGAGAAAATGGTTTGCGAAAGAAATTGAAAACGAAACTGATTATAGTTTTGTTTTCCGTGGTTTTCGTGGGGTGCGTACTGAGTGACTTTGGTCACTCATGCGTTTTCCTTGTGGTTTTGGCTTATAGGTGCAGACATGCGATTGGTATACCGTAGTGCATATAGATCGGGGTCTCCTAGCCACACACACAGGTTCCTGGAAGTTAGATATTTTCTATTTAGCTTTAGTTTTCCCGTAATTTAATTTGTTTAAATAATTGTGGAAAATTTAGGGCATGACACCTATACTACGTGGTGGATACGAGTTACTTTAAATTGAACAAATTGTGCTTTTAATATGTACCTAAATATGGTGATTTTGCATCTAACAGTTAATGGAGTTACTTTAAATATGTACCGTGTGCAATGAATTTTAATTGCCATCATTAAATTGAACAGATTGTGCTTCAGTTACTTTTGGGTAATTCTCATCATGAGCTTGTGTAGATTTTGTTGTCAATGTACATACATATGGTAGGGATCAAATCTTGCATTTTTGTAAATTGTGCATTAAATGAAAATAATTTAATTGAAATACAATAATTTTTGTGTATCTTTTAGTGTTTAATGTTTAGTTGAAATTTCTATATTTTTGGATAATGTTTCCATTATGTTTCTCATAGTATCTGAGTTTTCTAAGTTTCTAAATTTGTATTGATAAATGGCTTCTATTTCAGATAAGTCATGGATGGACATTGACAACAGATTTGATCTAGAATATATTTCTGGAGTCAAAAAATTCTTAGAATTTGCATTAACCAACAATAAAGACTTAGCCCAGGTTATATACCATGTCCATGCACTAAGTGCAACAATAGAAGCATCGTCATTGGAGAACTTGTGTATGAGCATCTAATAATAAAGGGAATTATGCCTGGATTCTATTTCGTCATCAAGAACTAATACTTGTATTGAAAGAGTTAATGATGGCATGCATGAGATGTTATATGATGCTTTGAGATTGAGATCCATGGGCAATGACATAGATGATGAGGAGGATGATGTACCCGTTGAGGAACCCATGAGTGAAGATGCAAAAAAAAATTTCAAATTAATTGAGGATGCAGACAAACCATTGCACACAGTACCTAGTTCTCTGTCAAGGCTATAGTTTCTGGTTAAACTTTATCACATAAAATGCTTGTCTACATGGAGTAACAAGTCCTTTGGTTTGCTCCTTTCGTCTTTAAGGAAGGCAATCCAAGGAGGTGAGGAAAGCTTACCTAAATCTTTCTATGAGGCTAAGAAGATCATTCTTGCATTGGGACTTGATTACAACAAGATTGATGCATGCCCTAAAGATTGCATGGTATATTACAAGGACAATGCAAATAAAGAAAAATGTGATAGATCTCATACATCTCGATGGCAATCACAGGAGACAGATATAGTTGTGGAAGGTCAGTCCAATACAAAAAAGTTGAAGAAGGTACCAGCAAAAGTTTTGAGACATTTTCCTCTCATACCATGCTTGCAAAGGTTATTTATGTCGTTGAAAGTGACATCCTTAATGACATGGCATCATGAGGATCGAGTTAAAGATGGTCTCTTATGTCATCTAGTTGATAGTGAAGCATGGAAAGCCTTAGACAGTGCATATCCAGATTTTGCCTTAGATCCACATAATGTTAGAATTGGCCTAGCAAATGATGGCTTCAATCCATTTGACACCATGAGCATTTCTCATAGTACATGGCTTGTCATTCTTATGCCATACAATCTTCCACCGTGGTTGTGCATGAAACAATCAAATTTTATTATGTCTTTGTTGATTCCAAGTCCTATAGCACCAGGCAATGACATTGATGTTTACTTGGAGCTGTTGATTAATGAGTTGATGATATTAGAGCAAGATGGTGTTAAAGCTTACAATGCATCTACAAAATCTAATTTTAAGATGCATGTTGTGGTTGTATGGACAATAAATGACTTTTTTGCATATGCAAATGTAACACCCGTAAAATTCATTTTGTAATTATTTACATTTTATGAATTTTATTCCTGGACGGGTGTTACTGTTCCTAGGCCCATTGTGTGGTTTTGTGCTTTTGGAGTTAGGCCTCTTGGACCGACTTCTATTTGCGTGTCTGTGAGCGTGGTTTTGGCACTGTGCGTTGTGGCACTGTGTGTGTGGGGCCTGGGTGTGGGTCCGTGTGGGGTCCACGTGGGGCCCGCATTTGTTGGTTGAGGCTTGCAGTTGGCCTCATGGTTGTGGTGGGTGGTTGGGTGTGTGCTATGGCTGGCGAGGCTAGTCGTTGAGGGAGTGTTGGTGTGCGCGTAGCTGACTGGTTGCATGCACAGTCCCACCTACTCCTTCTACGTAGTTTTTTAAGCTGAAGGCCTCTGCCATGCACAACCCAATCCTCCTTCTCTTTCCCCGTGCATTCTCTCCGTCCCAAGGACACATCCTTCCTCTCCATCCTCCACTCATTCTCTCTCTCTCCACTCACTTTCCCTCTCCCCTGTCTCTCTCTTTTCTCTCTTCCTCTCTCGCTCTCTCCCCCTATTTCTCTCCTCCCCTATGACCTCCTCTCTATTTGGTGTGCTCGAGGGCTAGCGACGATGTGTGACGGCTCGTGGTGGTGTGTAGAGCTCGCGTGGAGTGTTCCTGTGGCCGTGGTTGCGTCGTGGTCGCCGGAGTCAGTCGGAGAATCCCCGAAGCGCATTCTCAGGTACACATCTCCACCTCATGTAATAGAGAGCATGAAATTGGTAGAAAATGCTAGGATTGCATGGAATCTTGGTAAATTTACTAGAAAACGTCGTGAGGAGGCGTACCCTGTGGTGGGCAATGCCAGTGGGACACGTGCCCTGTAGCTGGTAGCGTCCTGAGAGACAAGATAGCCTTCCCAGGGAGAGGTTGGCTTTGTGAGGGTTCTCCAAGTGGGAGAATCGCGGGATGGTGATCGTTTTTACAGAGGGTGGCTTCACCGTTGTAGTGTAGAATGCCGTGGTCGCTCCTCGGTGGACTGCATGTGGCTAGAGTAGGGTTTCTTGGCGCCGGGCTTCTCGACTCACTTTGTGTGGTTGAGGGCCTTTCCTTGTGGCTTTGGGCTAGTAGAGCCCTGATTTGTGGCTTTGGCTGGTGTGGACCTGGTTTACGATGTTTTGAGAAATGGTTTGCGAAATGAATTTAAAAGGAAAATTGATTATAGTTTTGTTTTCCGTGGTTTTCCTTGGAGTGCGTACTGAGTGACTTTTGTCACTCATACGTTTTTCCTCATGTTTTGGTTTATAGGTACAGGCATGCAGAGAGTTAGTGTAGTGCATATAGTCTGGAGTCTGCTAGCCGCACACACAGGTTCCTGGTAGTTAGATACTTACTGTTTGGATTTAATTTTCCCGTAATTTAATTTTTTCCAATTATTGTTGAAAATGTGGGGCGTGATAGATCTAGTATCAGAGATCTAGGTTCACTAGGTTGCACTACACCTAGGCTATCCAGTCTAGAGACTCCATAGGTTTTGCATGCATGGTAGAGTCCGCACCTGATTTTCGCCACGGTTTTCTAGTTGTTGCTTTGTCTGTGGTGCAGGTACTTTGCCTTTCTCTGACAGGATGCCTCCTCATAGTCGTAAGGGCAAGGTCCCTATCAAAGAGACCGAGCCCCATGAGGACGTAGGTGTATGGAAGGCAGTTCGCACAGAACTGATGAGTTTGACACATCGGATTTCTCACGTGTTCAGCAAGGGTAGTGCCAGTAAGCCATCGAGTGACCCATGGCTGAACTAGTTCACGAAGCTTCGTCCACCGTCATTCAAGGGCATGGTCAACGCTAAGGAGAGCGAGGCCTAGCTGGAGAAGGTGGTGAAGATTCTGGAGAGCATGGCGTGCCAAGAGGAGCATTGGGTGCGGCTGGTGACCTACTTGCTGGATGGTGAGGCAGATAGGTAGTGGAAGTCTATAAGGTAGCTAAAGTTCTTGGACTCAATCACTGTTAGTATCCAGTGGAAGGATTTCAAGGCGGCCTTCTATGACAAGTATTTTCCCACTTATGTGAAGGAGCAGCTTTGCCAAGATTTTCAGAGTCTGAAGCAGGGCACGATGTCAGTGCTCGAGTATGAGACTGAGTTGGCCCGGTTGGAATGTTTTGCTCCTGCCAATGAGTCTGAGGAGGAGCGGGTGCAGAGGTTTCTAGATGGCTTAAACCCTAGGCTATGGGTGGCGGTGATGGGCTGTAGGTGCCACACTGTGGAGGACATGGTTGGGATGGCTTATCACTTCGAAGCGGAGCATCAGAAGTTTCTGGAGAGTCGTCCCAAAGGGAAGGTAAGTCTTCTTTTACCTCCCAGTGCTCTTTCTCCAGTCCACCGAGTGCCGGTAGTTCAGGTAGCCCTGCGAAGAAGCAGAAGGCAAGGTCTAGTGTTTCCTCTACGGGCCGGTGGAGTTTTGTTGGGGGTAGTGGAGTTGGCCTCAGTCAGACAGGGTACAGTGCTCGTAGTGGGAATCAGTGCTTCAACTGTTGTCAGGTGGGCCACATCCCTGCATATTGCCCTCATCCTAGGCGAACTCCCTCTCTAGTGGTGTGCTATAACTATGGGAAGGCAAGACACATTTAGAGATCTTGTTCAGAACAGCCTAAGAAGGCAGGAAGCGCACCATAGCAGCCGACTAGGGGACTGGTGTTCACCATTGCAGCTTCAGGCACTGGGTCATCGGGAGATGTGGTTGAGAGTAAGGATGAATAGTTGGTTTTGTAACCCTATAAGTTATGTTGTAATCTCCTTGTAATCTAGACACTTGCCTGATTGAATGGATGTGTGGTGTTGTTTTGTTTGGCCATCAGGTTCTTTTATTGTGGCCAGATGACCAAAGTATTGTTTGACTCAGGGAGTTCTTTCTCCTTTTATCTCTGAGTCTTTCGCAGCGGAGTTGGGAGAGAGACCAACTAAACTGGCCTTTCATCTCAGCGTGGTGATGCCGCTGGGAGAGCACAGTTTGGCATGGAGGTATCTGTGGTCTGTCGACTTGACGCTGAATGGTAGAGAGTTTGACGCCAGCCTGATCATGATGGACATACAGGAGTATGATGTGATACTCAACATGGATTGGTTGGCGCAACAATCTGCTTTGACCGACTGTGCTCAGAGGAGAGTTTATTTGGGGTCTCCTGAGGATGGGTCTTTCTTTGTGCAAGGTGGGTGTCAGGGTGAGCCTAAGCTTGTCATTTCAGCTATGAAGGCTTATAAGTCTTTGGTCAGGGGTTGCGTGGGGTATCTAGCTAGTATACTTACCTTCACTTCTCCTAAGTTGGGTGTTCACAACATCTCCGTGGTGTGTGAATATCCTGACATTTTCCCTGACGATTTGCCTGGTATGCCACCTCACAGGGAAGTAGAGTTCTCGATCGATTTGATCCCTGGTTCTGGTGTTGTGTCGAAGCCTCCTTATCGCATGGCGCCAGTGGAATTGCGAGAGCTCAAGACTCAGTTGCAGGAGTTGCTGGACAAGGGGTTTATCAGGCCAAGTGTGTCTCCGTGGGGAGCGCCTGTCTTGTTCGTTCGCAAGAAGGATGGTTCACTCCGATTGTGTGTAGATTATCGGATGTTGAACCAGATCACGGTGAAGAACAAGTATCCCTTGCCCCGCATTGATGACCTGTTCGACCAGTTGCAGTCTGCATCGGTGTTCTCGAAGATTGATTTAAGGTCAGGGTATCATCAGTTGAGGATCCGAGACCCAGACATTTAGAAGACTGCTTCCCGGACACGGTACGGGCATTATGAGTTCACTGTCATGCGTTTCGGCATGACCAATGCACCAGCTGCGTTTATGGATCTAATGAACAGGATTTTTGGCCCTTTTCGGGACCAGTTCCTTGTGGCTTTTGTTGATGACATGCTGGTCTATTCTCTTGATGCTGAGACTCACGCCTTGTGCCTAAGGGCGGTTTTGGATTCTCTGAGGCGTCATCAACTGTATGCTAAATTCTCCAAGTGAGAGTTCTGGTTGAGTGAAGTTATGTTCCTTGGCCATTTGATTTTTGGAGAAGGCATCAGAGTGGATCCTGCCAAAGTTGAGGCGGTGAGTAATTGTGAGTGACCCAGGACAGTGTCAAAGATCAGACGTTTCTTGGGTCTGGCGAGGTATTATAGGAGGTTTATCAGGGATTTCTCCTCCATAGCAGTGCCTTTGACAGAGTTGACCAGGTAGGGTGTTCCTTTTTGCTGGGACTAGGATTGTGAGGCGAGTTTCCAAGAGCTGAAGTCTTGTCTGGTTTCTACCCCTGTGTTGACTCTACCTTCTGGAAGTTGTGGCTTCACTGTGTATAGTGATGCCAGTGGTGTTAGGTTAGGGTGTGTTCTGATGCAGCATGCCAATGTTATTGCATATGCTTTGCGCCAACTGAAGGATCATGAGAAGAACTACCTGACCCACGATTCAGAGATGGTTGCCGTAGTGTTTGCTCTCAATCTCTAGCAACACTATCTCTATGGGGAGCAGTTTGAGGTCTTCACTGATCATCAGAGCCTGAAGTATATCTTCACGCAGAGAGACCTCAAACTGAGGCAGCGTCTCTGGGTGGAGTATTTGAAGGACTATGATTTCAGCTTGTCCTACCTTCCCAGCAAGGCCAACATGGTCACCGATGCCTTGAGTCAGCGTACGCACGTGACGGCGAGCCTGATGGTCAAAGAGTGGACCATGTTGGAGGATCTAGTGAGCTACAGGTCGAAGCAGCAAGCTCATGGAACGGTTGGTGCCTAAGTGGCCAACCTGTCAGTTCGCCCGAAGTTGTTAGAGTTTATTGTCTCTTGTCAGCAGCTGGATCCATTTGTTCAGGCTGTGTTTGAGAAGCTTGGGGCTGGTGGAGAGCCTCATTTCTCTATTGGGGCATATAAAGAGCTAAGGTATGATATGCGTCTATATGTGCCCCAGCATAAGGAGGCCAGGCGGAGGTTGTTGGATGAAGCACATCGGTCTAGGTACACTATTCACCTTGGTAGTACGAAGATGTACCGAAACTTGAAGCAAAACGTTTGATGGCCTGGCATGAAGAAAGATGTTGCTAACCATGTGGCGAGGTGTACTAGCTGCAAGTTGGTCAGGGCAGAGCACCAGAGACCTGGAGGGACCTTACAGCCGTTGGATATTCCTATGTGGAAGTAGGAGCACATCTCGATGGACTTCGTGATTGGTTTGCCGTGGACTCAGAGGAAGAACGACACCGTGTAGGTGATCGTGGATCGGCTAACCAAGTCTGCTCACTTCTTGGCCATTAGGGTGATGCTTCTAATGCATCGCTTGGTAGAGTTGTATATCTCCGAGGTGGTGAGGCTACATGGTGTTCCGGTGTCCATCATGTCAGACAGAGACACGAGATTCACCTCGAGGTTCTGGAGAACTCTGCAGGAGGCCTTTGGCACTGTGCTCAACTATAGCACGACATTTCATCCGCAGTCGGATGGTCAAACAAAGAGGACTATCTAGACGCTAGAAGATATGCTCAGAGCATGTGCCTTAGACTTTCAAGGGAGTTGGGAGGACCATTTGCCATTGATTGAGTTCGCCTATAACAATAGCTATCACTTGAGCATTAGGATGGCGCCATACGAAGCTTTGTTCGGTAAGCAATGCAGATCACCGGTTTGCTGGAGTGAGGTGAGCAAGAGTCAGTTGATTGGTCTTGAGCTAGTGCAACTGTATGCAAACAAGGTGGATTTGATCCAGAGCAGGCTGTTGGCTGCATAGAGTCGGCAAAAGAGCTATGTCGACAGGAGGTGGAGACCGTTGGAGTTTCTAGTGGGAGACTATGTGTTTCTGAAGGTGTCGCCGACCAAGGGTATTTTGCGGTTCGGGAAGTGTGGCAAGCTGAGTCCTTGCTATATTGGCCCATAACAGATCACCTAGAGGATCAATAAGGTCACTTATCGGTTAAATCTACCACCAGAGATGTTGTCTGTGCACGACGTGTTCCATGTCTCCATGCTGAGGAAGTGCCTGGCTGACGTTTCTCATGTGATTCAGTTCAGCCAAAAGGGCTCCAGGAAGATCTGTCCTTTGTGGAGGATGTCGTCGAGATTGTTGACCGCAAGAAGCAGGTGCTGCGGAACAAGGTGATTCTGCTAGTCTTGGTGAGGTGGCGGCATCATGGAGTCGACGAGGCCACGTGGGAGCGTGAGGAAGCCATCCTAGCCCAGTACCCGTACCTTTTCTCCTAGTGATTTCGAGGGCGAAATCTTCTTTTAAGGGGTTAGGATGTGACACCGATAAAATTCTTTTTGTAATTATTTACATTTTATGAATATTATTCCTGGACAGGTGTTACTGTTCCGAGGCTCGTTGTGTGGTTTTGTGCTTTTGGGCATGGGCCTCATAGGCTGGCTTCTATTTGAGTGTCCCCGAGCATGGTTTGACACTGTGCATTGTGGCACTATGCTTGTGGGGCCTGGGTGTGGGTCCATGTGGGGCCCGTATTTGTGGGCCGGTGGTTGAGGCTTGCAGTTGGCCTTGTGGTTGTGGTGGATGGTTGGGTGTGTGCTGTGGCTGGCAAGGCTGGTTGTTGAGAGAGTGTTGGTGTGCACGTGGCACGGTCACCTACTCCTTCTACGTAGCCTTTTAAGCTGGAGGCCTCTACCATGCACAACCAAAGCCTCCTCTTTCCCCACGCATTCTCTCCGTCCCGAGCACACATCCTTCCTCTCCTTCCTCCACTCATTCTCTCTCCACTCACTTCCTCTCTCCCCCGTCTCACTCTTTTCTCTCTTCCTCTCTCGCTCTCTCCCCCTGTTTCTCTCCTCACTTGCGACCTCCTCTCTATTTGGTGTGCTCGAGGGCTGGCGTCAGTGTGCGACAGCTCATGGTTGTGTGTAGAGCTCGTGAGGAGTGCTCCCGTGGCCATGGTTGCTTCGTGGTCGCTGGAGTTTGCCGGAGAATCGCCGGAGTGCATTCTCAGGTACGCATCTCCACCTCATGTAATAGAGAGTATGAAATTGGTAGAAAATGCTAGAATTGCATGGAATCTAGGTCAATTTACTTTCCTAGAATTTATTGTGATTTATTCTGCATTTATGATGGTTGGTGCGTTTTGGGTCGTTTTGACCCTTCTATCTTTCCGATTTTATATCTTGATACATAGTTGATGGATTTTAGTTTTGTTTGTTGGGATTTGGAGTAGACTCGAGGGTCTACATCTTATGTTTTATGCAAGATTTTTGATGTTTGTTTATGGTGTCCGATCGGAGGTCCTAGTTGGGGCGATTTCGAATTGTATGGTTTTGGGCCGCTTTCTAGGATTGTAAAATTCGACATACCGAAATGAAAACGGCATACCGAATCAGTGAATTTCGGTATACCAATTTCATTCAATATACCGTTGTTTTGTCAGTTTGGTCCTCTGGTTGATTCGGCCTGTCGAATCACCCCAGTCGAACGAATTAGTGGATTTCGACATACCGAATTTGATTTTCAGCATGCCGAATCAGGGCCAAGATGAGTTTATAAAAATGCGTTTTCCGAGGGCTTTCTTAATTGCTGTGTTTTGTCCCATTGAGAGGGACTGTGGGCCATCAGTGGTGGCCTCCTAGGACACCTGATGCACCATTTTGCCAAGATTTTGGAAGAATTTTCAAAGATATGAAAATGGTTTTTGGATAGGGATTTCAAGGAAATAGTTGGCCTTGTTTGGAAAATGTTTTCCTAGTTTTCTGTGTGCAGGCTGAGATAATGTGGGACCTTGTCGTCGAGACTAAGGAATGTGATGACATTCTCGGGGGCTGAGATAACTAAGGCTGAGGGGCATCGGGTCCTAGAGGTACGAGACTCCTTGACTGTCGTCTCGAGGCTAGGGTTGTGGTCCGCGGGTTGAGGTGTCTTGTGGCATGACGAGGAGGTATGATACTCCTGCTGTCGCTGTGAGCAATGAGGCTTAGGTGTTGTCGGGTGTGGAGGTATGATACTCCCTCTTGAGCATCGTGGGTGGAGGATACCATGAGGAGACGTACCTTGTGGTGGTTAGTGCGGGTGGGACACGTGCCTTGTAGCTGGTAGCATCCTGAGAGACAGGACAACCTTCCTAGGGAGGGGTTGGCTTTGTGATGGTTCTCCAGGTGGGAGAATCGCGGGACGATGATCGCTCCTGCATAGGGTAGCTTCACCGTGGCAGTGCAGAACGTCGTGGTCGCTCCTTGGTGGACTGCGTGTGGCCAAAGTAAGGTTGCCTTGTGTCGGGCTTCCCGACTAACTGTGTTTGTATATCAAACATTTGTTTGCATGTTTTGGCAGGTGCAGGATAGTAGCTGTTAATTGCTAATGCATATAGGAGGAGCCACACTACCACACATTAGGGATTCTAGTGAGTGTTTAGTTTAATTTTATTTCTGTTGTTTATTAGCTTTGTTCCTATTAAGTGTACCTAGATATAATGGCATAATTAGTGTAATTGTTAGACAAAAAATATTGAAATTTGTATCTAGGTTTAAGTGGTAGCGACTTGGGGCCGATTGTTACTGTAACCCACTCCAACTCTATAGGCTCACCACACTACACCCTCGCCCTTACCATCGCCACAACTTCTAATAGCCCCAACGATGGGGGCACCCCCTTGCCTCCTGCACCAACACAACATGCTACTCGGCATCCATCTCCACCACCTAGTGGCCAATCCTTTGGATTGGCACAAGCTCTGTGAGCATAGTATCCATTGCATGGAGCCATGCTAGTGCAACAACTACTGCTCCCTCATTCTTCTCTTTTCACTACATAGTATACCACCAATCCATCCCCAGTGCATTAGTAGCCCAAAATGCTCACATGCATTCCACTACACTCGTCACACCTGCACAGGTATGCCGGCCATCATGCTTCAACACCAGGAGGTACGATGGTAGATCTAGAGGAGCATCTTAATGTGACCCATTTGGCATACGTGCTACCCACCCTAGCTTCACCAACCTTGATAATAGCAACCCTCGACACCATCTTCACTAGGATCGGTGATCTGGAAAGGGCACTACGCTCAGTGTAGGATAGGGACAATTAGTCCTACGAATTTGAGGACCTCTTCTACTTCTCAAAGGCAACACTCCGACACAATTTCCACATCTAGGGTTTTGAGAAGTATAATGGTAGATGTTGCCCAATTGCACAATTGAGAGCATACTATAGAGACCTCGTACAACCCAAGCTGATGAGAGGTTGTTGATTTACTTGTTCTAGAAAAAGCTTAACGAGGCCCACGCTCAGGTTGTTCACTTCCCTTGACATGGCTAGCATCAAGACATGGGAGCACTTTAGTTAGGCCTTTCTAGACCAACATTCCTTCAACTTGAATCATCACTAGTTTTACATCACTGTTCAACTTTGATGCCCACATGGAAAGCTCACTTTGAAGTGGAAACTTCCTCACACTGACCACACTGGCAAGGTAGGCCACCACCTCCCACAATGATGGTAGTAGTAGCAACAGCAGCAATGGCACTAGTAGTGGCTACCACAAGAGGCAGGATCCTCCCAAGCTAACGGTAGCATTTATCAACCCTAGAGCAACACCTACCAACATGGCAAGTATGCTAGGCCCTCCTCAATTAGTTTATGCACTAGCACCTAGCATTCCACCCACTCCACAAATCACAACCACCACTAAGTTAGTCTTCCTTATCACACTAGCCTAGCAAGGACAGGAACAAGTGCCAAGACGGCCTCATTGCTAGAACACAACTACACCCCATTAGTCGAACCCCTGAGCATCATCTTGCCTAAGGTTGCATCACTTATGAAACTCCCAAAAGTTCTCCCACCATCGAATCCCCTTCCATGGTGGTATAATACAAACTTGTATTGCATTTATTATCAAACTGTAGCACATTCGTTCAATAACTGCCTTACTCTATGGGATGCCATTCAGAATTTGAATGACAAGAAGGTCATTGTCATCAACACCCAAGACCCAGCACCAACACTAGCACTACTCTATCACATGCACAAGCACTAGTACACCATCATGTAGTCAACCAGCCTTTACTTGAGCATGCGAGCTCAGGGGCCGCTGGGACTTTGGGAGTCCACTATATCTCCACCATCCCTTCCGAATCTGTTGTGCCCATGGTGGATCCCTTTGAACTAATTCATGACATCAGTGCACCTTTTCTAGTTCTACTTTACTGAATGGATCGGGCAAGTTTGGAATCAACAATTCACATGATTTAGCTAGCCACAAAGTCGAAGCATGCACCGTATCCTCCATCATGCTACAAGGAGCTTTTCCTTAGGCTTGCTTGTTATCCAAGCCCAAACCAAAACCTACCAAGCCATCCCAACTCCAATCCCAATTTAGCATTACACCAATAGCCCCACATGTTTCCTATGACTATGTTGCAAAAATGTATGCATAAATCACATGGTCAAGAAGGGTGTACAAACTACTGACTGCAGTAGTAACCCCAACCAAGCCTAGTTGCCTAGTAGTAGCACCTATATTATAACACCCTGTAGTCACAGGGTGCCACAGCAAAGTAAATCTAAGTCTGAGTCTTCTAAATTAGCAAGAGCAGTATTTAAAATAAACTCAATATTAACTACTACCCTGACCTATGTGCGGCTAGTGGCTCCCAAAACTCAAGCATTGGAAACTAATTGCACTCCAACATAGCACCTGAGAAAAATCAACTAATGAAACGTATGAGTGACATCTAAGTCACTCAGTACGTGCCCCAAAGAAAACAAGAGAATAAAAATGACTAACACTCCAATTCTTTGTTTCCAATTCAAACTCTATTATCTTCTCTGAAAACTACTCTATAAAACTCAAATCTAGGTCATAATCAAATTCTGACTAAAATTCTGAGAAAGCTTCTTTCAAAGAAATCTCGGAAATCATGCATTTTCAAAACTTACTTTCTTTTCTGAAAATAATGCTCTATTCTACATATCTTTGGAAAACTATTCTAAGACTAGGTTCTAGCCTAAATCTCAAATCTTAAATCCTACAAAAACACAGAAGCTAATTAGAATTAGTCCTAAAATATTATTCTTATCTTGGCTAGAATTTGGCTAAAACTCAGAAACCAAAACCAAGCTCAATTCTAGCCTCAAACCAAACCTGAATCTGAAATCTGTAAATCTCTTTTCTGGTGTCACCTTAACCAAGGGTGACCTAGTTATAATCGAAGGAGGCACCACCCTCGATCCCCTACACTACCACAGTGAACGTCCCCATGCAAGGCATATCATTGTCCCAGCCTATGGGTCTTATTATTTCTTTTCTCTTTTCTATTCTCATTGCATCGGGATACGTCACCTCATGACGTCCCTCTAATCTATCATGGTGTTAGAAGCATCGGTGATTTTGCCCAGCCCATCACAAGCTCTCGAGTTATCTCACCTAGCCTACCAACACCACCTGCCTAACTGAGTATATAGCCCAGCCAACAGTAGCTCTTTTAACTCCCAGTCTCTTTCACCAAGGGCCAACTCAAAACTCTGAAATCTTCTTTTCTAAAACATGCTTCTAGACAAAAATTCTTTTCTGAAAAAACATGCATCTTTTCTGGAATTCTTTTCTAAAATCTCTTTCTAAAACTCTTTCTGAAATCACTTTACTTATCATAGGGAATGCTTATATGAAAAACCAATATTCTCTTCTAAAAATAATTCTGACTAAATCTCTTTTAAAGAAGAATCATTCTTTTTAAACCTTTGCATTTCTTTCTAAAACATCTTTTCTAAACATCATTTATTTCAGAATAATTACTTAGGGGTTAAAACCGTATTTTCCACTATTTATAATCTTCATCAAGTGTTTTATCCTTTCTGGGAAATATGCTTATGAGACCTGTGCATCCCGTCTGTGCATCTAGTCCACGTGTTGGGCACATAGTCCATACACTTACAGTAACCCAGATCAGATCGCTGGAAAAATCGCCCCACTTGGAAGCTCTAGGCGGTCCCATCTCTGGCACTACAAAAATACACATAAATACACATCTTGATGGATTTTGAGTCTACTACATTTTGGGACTAGTTTCATCTTAATCTGATATGTGGTTCTCAAGATATTAAATCATATAGCATGAGGTGTCATGGAACATTACTGTAGCATGTTGTCGAGAAAACCACTGAAATATTTTTGATAAATTCTCGTAAATTCATGAAATCTCTATAAACTCATGATCTCATGCTAGACTACCTACATTCAAGATTTTTAACTAATTTGCAACATTAACTAAGCATGGGAATCGATGGAAATGGAGAGGAGAAAGGATGGCTTGTGTACACTGTAATGGGTCACCAGTGCCTCTTCTCACCTTTGACAAGCACCTCAGCATTTCCCAACAATCTCCTCCCCTCCGGCAATCACCTCTCTCCCTTTCCTCACCTCTAGATTTCTATAACGCCCAGCAGTCACAGGGCACGACAGCAAAGTAAATCTAAGTCTGAGTCGGCTATATTAGCAATAGCAGTATTTTAAAAAAATTTAATACTAATTACTACCCAGACATGTGTGCGACTAGCGGCTCCCAAAACTCAAGCACCAGGAACTGACTGCACTCCAATAGAGCACTTGAGAAAATCAACCAATGAAACACATGAGTGACATCTAAGTCACCCAATATGTGCCCCAAAGAAAACAAAAGCAGTAAAAAAATGACTAAGACTCCAATTCTTTGTTTCCAATTTAAACTCTATTATCTTTTTTGAAAACTTTTTCTATAATACTCAAATTTGTGTCATAATCAAATTCTGGCTAAATTCTGAGGAAGCTTCTTTCAAAGGAATCTTGGAAATCATGCATTTTCAAAACATACATTCTTTTTTGAAAACTAGGCACTATTCTACATATCTTTGGAAAACTATTCTAAGACCAGGTTCCAACCTAAATCTCAAATCTTAAATCTTGCAAAAACACAGAACTTGGCTGGAACTAGTCCTAAAGCATTATTCTTATCTTGGATAGAATTTGGCTAAAACTCAGAAACCAAAACCAAGCTCAATTCTAGCCTTAAACCAAACTTGAATCTAAAATCTGCAAATCTCTTTTCTAGTGTCACCTTGATCAAGGGTGACCTAGCCACAATCGGAGAAGGAGGCACCAACCTCAATCCCCTACACTGCCACGGTGAACGTCCTTGTACAGGGTATATCACTGTACTGGCCAACAGGCCTCACTATTTCTTTTCTCTTTTCTATTCTCATTGCACGGGGATACGTCTACTCACGACGTTCCTCTAATCTGTCATGGTGTTGCAGGCATTGGTGATTTTGTCTGGCCTATCACGAGCCCTCGAGTTGTCTCACCTAGCCTACCTAACACCACCTAACTAACTGAGTACATTACCTAGCCAGCATTAGCTCTTTCGGCTCTCGATCTCTTTCACCCAAGGCCAAGTCAAAACTCTGAAATCTCCTTTTCTAAAACATGCTTCTAGTCAGAAATTCTTTTCTGAGAAAACATGCATCTTTTTCGAAATTCTTTTTTGAAGTCTCTTTCTAAAACTCTTTTTGAAATCACTTTTCTTATCATAGGAATGCTTTTATGAAAAACCAATATTCTCTTCTAAAAATAATTCCGATTAAATCTCTTTTAAAGAGGAATCATTCTTTTTAAGCCATTGCATTTCTTTCTAAAACATCTGTTATTTTAGAATAATTACTCAAGGATTAAAACCATATTTTCCACTAATTAAAATCTTCATTATGTGTTTTATTCTTTCTGGAAAATGTGTCTGTGAGACCCGTGCATCTGGTTCGCGCATTCGGCACATGGTCCCCGCACTTACAGTAACCCAAATCAGGTCGCTGGAAAAATTGCCCCACTTGGGAGTGTTGGGCAGACCCATCTCCGACCACTGTAAAATTGCATATAAATACTCATCTTGAAGGATTTTGAGTCTACTACATTTTGGGACAAGTTTCATCTTAATCTAATATGTGGTTCTCAACATATTAAATCGGGAAGTCCAGGATCTCATTAAAAGTTACTGTAGCTTCTTATATGAAAAGCCACAAGAAAATCGTTAAAAATTCCCAATAATTCACTAGATCATTATCAATCCTAGCTTACATGCCAATCTACCCATTTCCATGCTTTTTAACTTACATGCCACATTAATTCGTTCATGGAATTATTAAGAATTCAAAGAGAAGAAGACATGGGTTGCGTACTCTGTGATGGGTTCCAACGACCTCCCCTTCCTTCGGCGAGTCCTCTACCTCTACAAGCGTGCTCCAGTGGTCACGACCTTCAATGGAACTCCACTTCCTCCTCTGGCGGCACCCTTCTTCCTCTCTCTCTCTCTCTCTCTCTATGATTCCTCCCCCCCCCCGCCAGCCCGCTCTCCTCCTCTTTTATTCCCGCCGACCTATTGTCGTTTTCTACCGCTGGCAGCGCATGGCGAGATTCAGGCGACGGCAATCACAGGGCATGGGAGAAAGCGACGTTGGCAAGGTACGAGGCACAATGTTGGGTGGCAGTTGACTGTGCAATCACTATG
>JAMKQA010043486.1:0-11948 GCA_024699735.1 Posidonia australis | reverse complement strand
TTTGTTTTACAGAACAAAGTAAATATCAGTAGTTACTTAGTTTTATATTAACTCCTGTGATGTTACATTATAACAGAAGATTCAAGAGGGTATTAGCCATTGTTTTTCAATTTCTTTTATAATGTATTATATTTATTTAGTAATTACTGAAAAAAAGAAACTATTTGTTTTACAGAACTAAATAAGTTTCAGTAGTTATTTAGTATTACATTAATTCCAATGATGCTATGCATAACAGATGATTGAAGAGGGTATTCAATATATCTGATTTAAAAAAAATGAAAAACAGTTGATATTGTAAAATACACAAAAACATAGCAACCATCATTTATCATGTATTTGTTATCTTATTTATTTTTAAAAAAACATACAATGGAAATACTGAATCACCTTCTTTGGTTCTAGGACTACTTCTTAAGTTGAGATTTGATCTTCTTGTTGTACGCGTGGGGGTTGCATCATGTCCTGTAGGTGTTCTCTCCATATTTTCTACAATAACCTGTTTTATAAATTTTGGGGAAATCGTTAATATTGTCATTTTTCAGTAATAACTAAATAAATGAAAGTCACATTTGAGAGAGATCTTACAGTATACTACATGATGTCGTTGATATTTTTTTGTGCCGGAGAAAGAATAGGAAGAAGAAGATAACCATTACAGTAGTTAGAAAATCATGATCACAGATGATGATGATCGTAGCGGAATGTCGAACACAGACTGAGGAAGCATCGGGAAAAACTTACCTATGTTGCTCTTTCTACGCCGTCGCAGTTTCTTTTCGAGGAAATCGCCGAAGAGGAGAAGTTAGGGTTGCAGACGAGAGGAGAATGGAGAGAGATGTGTATTCTGGAACTTTCCTTTTGTATTAAATCTCGTAATGGAGGAAGTTTATGTCCTTGATTTGCGGGATGGGTGGTTGTGTCAGTTATTTAATTCTTTTTTAAAAAAATCACAGATTGTTTTCGAATTTATATACGTCAGTTTTCATTTATTTCGTTTTCAATTTTGACGGTTTAGATGGATTGTTTTTTTTTGTAACGAGTGGTTTAAATTGAGGACCTTAATTAAGCTAAGTAGGGCAAGGCCCTATTAGATTACTACTCTATATATATTTATTTGAATGTCATCTAACTTTGGTGAGTTCCCTTTCATCCACTGTAGATGTGCATATCTTTAAATCTCATGATATAAAGGCAAACTTGTTCGTTAAGAGTTGGAAGAAAAATAATTGCATGGTAGAGACCACATATTATATTGCTGTAATTACTACTGTATCTCTCTGTTTCTCACACTTCTTATTGGATCACGTGTTTCTCTTTCTAGATTTTTTCTCACCGTAATCTACAAAGAGAAGGTGGAGGCGGCGGATGGTTCTTCTTCGATGAGATTTTCGACGATGGCTAGTTATTTTTCAATGAGATTTTCAACAGAGGCTGGTTATTCTCCAATGTGATTTTCGACAGTGGTTGTTATTCTCAATTGTTAATATCAGTCAACGATTCCCTTCTTGGTTTGAAGTTTCATTAGTCGACCTTTACTTCTCCAAGGTAATTTTCGATGTTGACGTTTCACTAGTAAGGAATTCTTTGTTTCATTAGTCAATCATAATCTTTGATATGATTTTCATAATTCTCTCTCCCTGTAAAGTTTCATCAGCCAACGTTTCACATGGATCAACTTGAAACTTATTAATTAGGGTTCTTTCTGCATTTGTGAATTTCTATAGTAAGAATGTAATTAGAAGAATTCATTTGATAATAAGATCAATTCCAAAATTTCTTGAGTAGTCATAAGAATTCATTTGGTAAGTAGTGGATTTACTCTGGTAAATAGATGAATTTATATAATAACTATATGAATTTTATCAATGAACATATGTTTTTCTCTGGTAACAATAGGATTTTCTACGGTAACTAGATGATTTCTTGTGACAACTAGATAATTTTCACTAGTAATAGGAGACATTCCCACGATGATTAGAATATTACAAGGGTATGAGGAATTTATATGTTAAGCATAAGAATTTCATGTTGACAGTTTAATGTATTCCATTATAATAATTTAAAGCCAAACAAAAATTGCAAACATTGTCAAAATAAATTTCTAATCAATTAATAGTAAATTCTTCGTATTGAACTAAATAAAACATAAATACTTACATTTCACATGGAACAACTTGAAGCTCATTAATTAGGACTCTTTCTTCTTCTGTGATTTGATGATTTCTTTTGTATTGTCCTCAAATTTAATCTATAGATAAAAGATACAATTTAGTTGATTAAGAGAGGAATCATATATATTGAGAAAAATATTAATATTTGTTGGAATAGTCATATATAGATGAACTTCTCTACTTATTGTCAATTAGTTTTGAGGTTAATGTCCATGTTTTAATATAGTATCAGAGTCAAGTCTACACACATCCACACATGTTTAAAAGAAACATTTGTTGAAACTAAATAGGCCATAAGTGAGGTAGAGTATTGGAATAGTCTCACGTTGAAAAAAGTAAGAATAAGACTTGTGGTTATATATAGATGAACTTCTCTACTCATTATTAATTGGTTTTGAGTTGTATGTTTATATTTCAACAATATTTACTTGTTGAATTCATCTAGTAACCCAATTAGTTCATCTAATGACCAGATGAATTCTTATGGTAACTTGATTTATATTTTATACCATTTGAAATTTTTTGTTTATAGGATAAATTCTTTTGAAATAAAATGATTTACTTATAAAGGTTTTTTATCATTCACAACAAATTTTACATTGATTTTTGTAGTAATGGAGCATGTATTCATTCCTAACGTATCAGAAGGCATAAAGCCTCAAATTGGTATATCATTTTATTCGTTGGAAGAAACATATGAATATTATATTCAATATCTCAAGACTTACATGTGGTTTCAATGTTAGAAAGACTTCAACAAAGTATAACAGTGCAAAAGTTGTTGAAGAACGTGAGGCTGTTTTAAAATACTTTTGCTTAAAATAAGGTAGACATTTTCAAAAAAGGTGAAGGAAACACTAGTATCACAGATCATCGTTCAAACCATCAGATTAATTAGATATTTTTTATGGTTTCCACTATCACTTAATACTTAATGGTTTGAAACATCAAAAAATTGATTTTTAAAAATAGAGGGAAGACTTTTCTAATAAGTGGAACCATTAAAAAATTATGTATTTCTTGACAAGTATAACGGTCAAGTATAATTGTCAGTTAAAATTTTTTTTTGATAGTTTAACCCATCAGTTAAATGCTTAAATTTAAAAAAACACATTTTTTGGATAATGGCCTTGACAAGTTACATTGAAAATGTACATTTGAATGGAACTATATAAAATTAAATTAATGACAACGATATTAATGTCTCCAAACAAAAAAACTTTCTATACTTGACATATCCATTTTATTCATGGACATGGTAATTACATAAACAACTTATGAATACAACAATGGGATGGATCTTCATGACATCCAACATTATCATTTTGACTTTTTTCCCTCTATATATGCCTCCTTTACACAAGCATGTCCAATGTCTTGTTTACACAAGCATCATCATTTCGAGTGTGTAGTTAAGGATCTGTTTATATATAAATTATATGGACAAACAACAATTTAAAAAAAAAAACAGGAAAAGGCTTTACAAACAAAGTAGTGTTCTCCTGGCTCCAACACTAGTAAGTGCCTTGCTACCTTGTTTGCTAATTCTATATTGCCATGGATCCTACAGGCACCCAGCAAGGTCATCCATACAATAGAATCAGGTTCAAATGGCATTGAATTTATTAGCCTTACTGCAGCATCAAGTTGCCCAGCATGGCCAAAAAAATCGACGCCACAAGCATAATGTTCCATCCTTAGTGGAATTCCATGAACTGTTTCTATGGACCCAAGAATCTTCATCCCCTCTTCTACAAGACCAATATGACTGCATGCAGAGAGAATTCCAACAAATGTAATATTATCTGGTTTCACTGTTAAAGATTGCATTTTAGAGAAAATATCAAGAGCAGTTTGACCATGTTCATGTTGTGCATATGCAAAGATGATCGAATTCCATGTTAGCGAGCTTTATTTGTACGACTCGTTGAAAGTACTTCTTGCCTCATCTGTAACCCCTGACATTGAGTACTTGTAGATCAATGAACTAACAACAAACTCGTTGGTGCCAAAACCTGATTTAATGAGTAAGACATGAACTTGCATACCGAGTTCAAGGACTGCCAAATCAGAGCAAGAACGTAGGGCAGCAGAGAAGGCAAAGTGATCACACTTCAGATGGGAAGATCGCATACTGCAAAAGAACTTCATAGCTAAGTAGAAGAAAATCCACATACTGAAAAAGTAACAAAGAAAAGAGAATGAAAAATGACTGACAGTAATTGCATGCAATTAGAACTAGTGTCTTACATCAGAATACAGGAAAATCCAAAAAACACAAGTATGAGCAACTATCAAGTGGTTATATGTTTTCAAAAAGTTAGAATATGTTTTCCACATTCACAACCAAAAATTCCAGACATAATGATGAATCCTTATGAAAACTGGTACCGATTAAAATATGGAAGCTTTCTGATCCTCTTCAATTTGCACTCAGATTCTAACATCACATGGCAATCCCAGTTAGACCATGCCACTACAGCAAAGTTTGTATTTTTGATCCCTTTATCTTCCAACCATTTGCCATGCATGAGTAAAGCTTCAGTCGTAGGAACACCTCTATCGACCTACAGAAATTAATATCAGAAAGGTTAGCTTCCAGCTCCTGCTATGCTTGGGCAACGCACACAAACTGAATCTCTCAGAATATATGGACAGGGACACCAAAACTGCGGACTATAAGATTCAAGGAGTGTAGAAGAGAAAACTAACATAATTTTGCTTCCCATGTTTTTCACAAAAGCAGGGCTAAAACAAGTTTAATTTTTCATCTAGGAAATCTAGAAAACTGAAATGCTCTACTTGCATACTGTATAAAATTTGGATGACTAGAGCAAATGTACATTTTCACCATGTACAAGTCTTTGTAATTAAATTTGAAATAGTTTAAAGTTTTGAATAATAAAAACACTTCATTTAAGTGGATTTTATGAAAAAAAAAATTCACCATTCCTTGGCAATGCACATGGATAACTTGTTCAAGCAGAACCTCAGACACATTATTACCACGGGTTTGAGATTGAATCAGCCTAGGTATGCGACACTTCCTAATATAATGAAAGCAAAATCAAAGGTGATTAAAAATGTTACCCCTGAAGAGCTTAATGTGGAAATCAAGTCAGAACTGGAGATTGTACAAGTAAGTGAACCACCTAAAAGGAAAGTTGGTGTCCTTGTTTCATCTGTCGATGAGCTTATTGACAAGCTAAAAAATGAGGCCAGTGTATTGTGATTTTAAATTTATTTGTCATGAAAGGTCAGCTTAGCTTCTGTTTTCCTTGTATAATACTGGTGCTTAAGCTAAGGGTCTGCCATCATTACTTCACTTTTCTTCCTACTTTATTTGGTGTAGATGAACATAAGCCGTTAATGGAATACTCAATAGAAACCATCAAAATTTGCAATTTTATGGAAACTTGCAATAGTTGGTCTTCATACTGGATTAGCAATTCATTCCTCTTGGTGCTACAGTAAAAAAAGAGACTAGATTTTGATAACAGAGGAACTAATTTCAGATAAGGATATGAGAATTGATTGAACTCGTATAACATGAGGACCATAATATAAAATTATAAACAGTTTTCAGTGCAGAACATTATGAACTGGTTTGTAGAATTCTCTGAAAAAATAAGCAAGTTAGTATCATGAAGCCAAAATCTCGTTTCAATCAGTAAGCCAAAAATATTCAAACCAGCACCACCTAACCTACATTTGTTCCTGTGTATTCAAATTTCCAATATTAAGTAATCTTTTAAGAATTGCATACCTTGATTCCTTGACAGGTAAAGATCCAAGAAAGAACCTCATTCTAGTTACTAGAAAGCTTGAAAAGAAAGAACATTACTGATGGAGCTCCACCTAAAATTTGAAATATCACTTGTGAAAAAAAGATGATCAAAAGATTCCATGCTAGGTTGCCTGCAGCAGTTACGTTTAGAAGCCAAATGAATGCCAATCTTTTGTATTTCAGCATCCAGATGCACTATCTTCCAGCAAAGCTTCCACATAAAGAAAGAAATTTTAGTAGTTAAAGCTGAATTCCAAATAGATTTGGTCGTTTATGTAACCTTTAATCATCCAAGGCTCATTCCAAAAATTGATGTCACCTAAACCAACATCCTATCGGATATTCTTTTGCATTCCAGACCAAGACCTGTTAACAATGCTTTTCCATCTTGCAGGCCCTTTCACAGTAGAGACATCATGAGAAAGATCACCTTATGTGGCTTTCATAAAAGCAGCATATCTTTAAATATATGATGTCAACATTTTTACAATGTCTAGTGCAGCAAAAGTGAAAATGTGCTATCAAAACCTACTGGTTTAGGAACAAATCAAGGAAACTGGAAACATATGTGGGTCGCCTCATGTGCATCCCAGTAAATTAAGAAGTCAAGGATAGTCCAACAAGTTGGTAACTAAGGAATCAGATCATATGGAAATGGAGCAAAACAGTAAGATGTGGAAGTGCTAATACTAGCTTGTATTGACTCACGAACTTTCTACCGTGGTAATGTGTGGTTGCTACGGTTTTTTTGGGTGGGCTTTATATTTATATAAGAAACCCAGATCTTAGAAGGTCCAAATCAACTCAATTGTGTAACTTTTAATTGTTGGAAATCCAAATCTCATCAAGTCTGAATCAACTCAATTTCGTAACTTTTAACTGGTTTAATTTGCTTTGGGCTGTTTTTGGTTTTGTACGTGTTTGACTTGATTTGGGTCCTATGACGTGTTGTCGAGTGTATCGTTAGACTTCAACATGCCAACAAATACGTCTATATTGTCATTGAAAGAGGGAATTGATGATATTTTTTCAAAGTATTCTTTGAACATATCATGTTTACGAGACTAATAAGGATATGATGGAGCCAACAATATGCGAGGTGAATTTAATGACTTGAAAAGTTTGATCACGAAGGAGAATTGTTCGGCTTATGATCCACTCCAACTTGCATTTGTAGTTGTTACAAAGAAGTATCTTTTGCTTCGTTTATTTTTTACAACTATCACATGATTGTGTAATGTTAAGAGACATGCTTCAACAAAACCAACTTGAGAAACTCTTTGAAGAAATTGAAAGTGGTGACATCAACGACGTGGTTTGAATCAAGAAATGTCATTGACACTTTAACAAGTTTAGTTGCTTTATTCTCCTCAGTCATTAGTGTTCTTGATCATATTGTGGAGAATAGCATCGAAGATTCACAAAAGTGTAACGCAAATGATTTGATGGATATCATTACAAGTTGTTAGTTTGCGTTTATATTACATTGGATGAAGAATGTCTTAGGATTCTTTCCTGAATTATCTCAACTATTAAAGAAAAAGGATCTAGGTCTTTTGAATGCCATCTCTCTAGTTAATATGTCTAAGAGAATATTACAAGCAATGAGAGATGAGGATTGAAAAACTATGTTAGATGAAATATATTAATTTTGTGAGGAATACAATGTGACCATATTGAATATTTAGGAGAGGAATGCACCTTGAGGGCGATCAAGACGAAGAAGTAAAGAATCAACAAATTTTCGCCACTATAGAGTTGAGACATTTTATACTATGATTGATATGTAACTTCGAAATTATTATTATTTTTTTTTTGTTATCGGTTTAGATTTTGAATACCCTTGGATTCGAACTCGAGGAGTGTGACGAGTTTTTACCATCTCCCAGCCACTGTGACAATGAGGCATTGTCTTAGTAGTCGCTTCAATGAAGTGAATATGGAGTTGCTTTCATATGTAGCTTGATGTGATCCAAAAGATAATTTTTGTGCTTTGCAAAAGTGTAAATTAATTTGTCTTGTAAAGTTTATTTCTCTTCGATTGAATTAGTATACCTTGATGTTCAACTTTGAAATTACATCTTTTGATGTACGTGAGGACGAAGACTTTTCTAAATTAGACAGGATCAGTGCTTTTATAGAGAAATTGATTGCTAAAACGAAAGATATAGTTTTTTCATTGACGTATCTATTAGTGAAACTAACACTTGTCTTGTTCATAACTACAACTACAATGGAATGAGCATTTTTTTTACGATTAACATTATCAAGACTTCATTTTTGTAATTGAATGAGAGATGAATTTACAAATGATTACTTAATGACCTACAATGAAAGAGATGTGTTTAGTTCTATTACAATTGATAGTACAATGAAAATGTTTCATCGAAAAAGAAATATTGTAATCCTGTTTGTTGTGTATTGTATTTCAAACTTTATCATTAACATAATTGTTATGTTATGTTTACACTGTATTAATTAAACTGGACCTTGCTGGGAAAAATCCCTGGTTCCACCCCCATGACTTCACTGTGTTGCTTATTGTTGGTCAACATCTTGTGCTTCATGTATTGTGTTTGGACAATTGCAAAAAAATGTATAGTGTTTGTATGGTATTGTTGTACGCTAACCCAAATCAGATACTCTCCCATCCAGCTGCCGGCAAAGAGACAAGAGAGAATGCCACCGACTCCCTAAAGGAAAACAGTAGACTGCAAGCCACAAACACAACAGGAAAAAGAATAGATTGCTTGATAGGGGCCTGTACTGATTGGAGTTCCAACAAACGAGACCCTTTCAAGCAGAAACAACCATGAGAGTGGCATCTAACTGGGCAGTTGGCAAATGGCAACTCTCGATCTTTCACATCGCCATCAGAACACCGTACCTCAAGCAAGAGAACCCACCACCCCTGTCCCTCTCTCTGCCTGCTGTGTCACTTTTCAGCACCATCTTCTTCTCCTTGTCTGTATGTTTGTTTGTTATCTTTGCTCTCATGTGCTGGGGGGAACTTCCGAGTCGGTAAAAAGCTTCAGCTTCACAATGCCTATGTTTTCTTTGTCTATTAACATATGCATGAAGGTATATGCTTGGTATTGTCATACCATGTATCATGACATAGATTACAGTGCATGGATGATGAAGTAACCGAGGAGATGAACGTTGAGAAAGAACTACTTTTGGCTTAATTAAAAAACGATTGCTAAGTCGACTAGTGGGAGGGGGGACGACTCTGTAAAAAATTTGTAGCATTGGATGCTTTGAAGGGTTTTGTTTTCCTGACATTGTTCACCACGTGAGAGCTTGGATTTCTCCCTTTCATGTCCATCTGTGGAGAAGAATCTGCCTGCAGATTCAGACACTCGTACACTGTGGCAGATACTTTGACAACTCTCTCTGCCCAATAACATTGCCTCTGTATACTGTGGTCCCTGACGTTACTGCTCGAAATCTGACACCAATAGGTAGGGAGTGAGGAAATTTTGTCCTGCAATTCATAGATGATAAGTTTGTTTTTCTGATAATAGTGATTCATAGTTAAGTTGTTTCATGTATAATGTAATTCATAGCTATAACCTTACCGTTGTGATATCATTGCGGTACCTAAATCCTAGGGTATAAAATCATTCTCTCAGTAGTACTGTTCCAACATTGAATGCATCGTAAGCTCATTTAATAGGCCTTCAATGCTTAGGGAAAGTACCCAACATTTAGTTACATTTCAAGCTGATTTAACTGACTTTAGTAGGCCGTGCTGTTTGCTTAAGGTACATTACACTTTTCCTTTTTAATAAGATTTTTAAGTATCTTTGGTCTCCACTGCTTTACATTCTGATAATATTGATTGGATTTAGAAAAAAACTTTGAGATTGGAACATCTTAATCTTCTTAAAAAGTAAGAGGTTTATTCGAGGCAAAAATCTAGAATCCAATGGCTAAAGGAAGGGAACTTGAACACCTCCTTTTTTCATAACATGGTTAAATGTCATAGGAGGACTAATAACATCTCTTCTCTACTTATTAATAACTCAGTATCCATCTCCCATTTGGAAATTTGTAGTGAAATTGAGAATCACTTTACAAGATTATTCAATAAGGGATTTAGTCCTCAAATAACTATGCACTGGGATGCTTTAATCCCAGTCAAAATACCCTATCCAGAACAGTTAGAGATTCCATTTGAGGAAGAGGAAATCAGAGCAAGTGTGTTTCATCTTGCTGGGGATAAATCACCAGGTCCTCATAGATTTCCTCTATTTTTTTCCAGCATTTCTGGGATCTCCTGAAGACAGAGATAATTAATATCTTCAAATCCTTTCACTCTTCTAATGATCTTGATTTTCTTTCCTCAGTAAATCAGACCTTTATTGCATTAATTCCAAAAAAGCTGGGTGCCATTAGGATCCAAGACTTCAGACCCATTAGTTTAATTAATAGTATATACAAAATCATTACAAAAACTTTGGCCTCTAGGTTGACTCCAATTCTAAACACTGTCATTGATGCATCTCAGAGTGCATTTCTGACAGGGAGATCCATTGGGCATTGTTTCCTGGTTGCTCAGGAAACCCTTCATTATATGAAGTCCTCTAACACCAAAGGTTATATATTGAAAATAGACTTTGAAAAAGCATTTGATAATATAAATTGAAATTTTCTTCTAGATTCTCTCTCTGGATTGGGCTTTAGAGACAAGTGGATCTCTTGGTTCCGTATGTGTATAACATCTGCAAAATTTTCTATGTTGATCAATGGATCTCCTAAAGGCTTTTTTTGGGGCTTCTAATGGGCTAAGACAGGGAGATCCCTTGTCCCCCCTACTGTTTATTATTGCCTCAAATGTTTTGAATGCCATGTTGAAGGCAGCCAAGAGAAATAATCTTATTTCTGGGATAAGTTTCCCTAATGAAGGCCCTTCCTTAGTTAATCTGCAATATGCAGATGACACTCTATTATTCTTGCCTGATAACACTGACAATATGATTAACATCAAAAGAATATTATGTTGCTTTCAGACATGTTCTGGTCTAAAAATTAATTTCCAAAAATCATCATTAACTAGAGTGGGGGTTTCTCAGACTGACCTTCTATCTTCTTGTGATATCATGGGGTGTGAGAAGGTTGATCTCCCAATCACTTATCTTGGATTGCCTTTACATTTTAAAAAAGCTAATGCTAATAGTTGGGCTCCTGTGATAGAGAAAGTCACCAAGAAACTTTCTTCTTGGAAGGCCAGACATTTATCAGTAGGGGGTAGACTTATCTTGGTTAATGCTGTTTTGTCAGCAATTCCAACATACTATATGTCTGTCCTTCACATGCCTTCAAAAATAGAGAAAAAAATAGACACTTTAAGAAGTAAATTTTTATGGAACTCCCTATCTCCTAATCATAAAGGGATGCACCTTATTAAGTGGTCTAATATCTGTAGATCTAAAAAACAAAATGGTTGGGGTATTATCAATCTGAAAAACTTCTGTGCAACACTAAAGATCAAGTTAATATGGCAATTTTTTTCTAATCATTTCAATCTTGTTTGGAAACTAATGATCAAGGCCAGATACTTGCACAGGGGTCCTGGAGCAATATTGAATTCCTCTACTGCTATTTGCTCCCCACTGTGGAGCTACTTAAAGTAGGGATTTAATTTTTTTAATTGCTTTACTACTGCTACTGTTGGCAATGGTCAAAATACAATTTTCTGGAATCAAAAATGGTATAATGATAGTCCTCTTAGTACTTCTTTGCCTGAATTATACAGTGTAGCCAGATTTAAAAAGGTTTCTGTAAGAGCTACTGTGGACATATTTCATAGAGATTTTAATAGATTGTTCATGTTTTCCCAATGCTATTCACATAACCCCACAGTGCTTCAGTCTCAGTTGGAATGTTTTGTTAATATTATGCAATCTTTGTATTTGGGAACCAGTGATGATAATTGCAATTGGTTGCCTCCCAAACAATGTCCCTTCTCTGTGAAGGCAGCC
>JAMKQA010043485.1:0-12804 GCA_024699735.1 Posidonia australis | reverse complement strand
AAGGAAGGAGAAATAAAATTGAGTTATATTCCTACAGAAGATATGATTGCTGATCCTTTGACAAAAGGAATTCCAACGGGAAGATTCATTAAGTTTGTGAACTTAATGGGATTAAGGAACATTTCCATGGATGATGGAAAAGAAGAACATTCTCATGAATAGTGGGAGTGGAAAATTAAAATTTAAAATATACACTTCACGAATAGTAGAAGTGGAAATAAAATATCTCTGTACATGGAACTTGTGCATGGTCTTCATGACCAAGTAGGAGATGTGAGTAATGGTCATTGAAGACCATTTCAAATGAAGGGTGAAACGGACGACCGTTTTCACCCATTCATGGTCAGATTAACTCCGACGGTTACCAAGCTTTTATGATCGGAAATGAAACGGCTAAGGGGAGCCGTTGGAGGAGGGACAGAGGGGTGGTCGAGGTCCCCTATAAATAGAGGAGAAGACAAAGGAAAAGAAATACAGAAAACTTACAGTGATCTTCTCCTGCTTGACCATCCCCAGAGTTCCAAACGCTCGACGTCGGAACACTCTGTTCAGTCGTGTCTTTTCCTACACTCTTGAGGTAACACTATCTTGATGTAAGTCTCCTACGTATTACAACAGTAATTGTCTGAATGAGCTGAATTTTATCTCTAAATATAAAACTAAGATGAATTTCGTTTTTTAAGAATCTTATTGGGCTTATAGTACGATCCCATATACATGTACAAATAGATTAGCACAATCCATTGATCATTGCATTTCTGGATCTACAATGGAAGGATGATACAGCCAGCCAGGCGGACAGCTAGTTGTGGATGTGGATGTGGATGTTATTATTATCTATGGATTACAAAACAACAAATCGTTTGAATGGGTTTCATGTTCAGAGTCTCTGTAGATCCATTATTGTAAGTTTGTAACTTTGTCTTATCCACATAAAAGATATGGCAAATGGGGACAGGCTAATGTGATAGCGAATGACCGATTATGTGTCGGTATTCATGCTACTTACCTTGAAAACCAACAAGTGATTGCACTATAGTATTCATTTCAAATAGTCTACCTCCCTATCATAAATAACTATATATATTCAACTTAAATTTACCTGACCAAAACCAAAAGAACTGAGTGGTAGGCCTATGGTTATAAAATCTTAACTTGAATGGGCTATGGGGATGAATCAACTTTGGTAGACAAGTCGACTGTGGTAATATGGTTTCACAATCTCAACCAATGTTCAAAATCTGTTGTTGTTTCCCCCCCAAAAAAAAAAAACAAAAAAAAAAATTCACCAATTTGGTATAAATTTGGAGCAATGTTTCTTCTGAAGACACTGTATAAGGTGATGTGTTCGTTTCTAAACTCCTTCGACTTTCTCAACAATGGCTAACTCGAGAGCTTAACTCCAGCAATCAACTTCAGGGGAAGAACTCCCACGGGAAATTGTCTCGCAATGACAACCACAACAACATCCAAAACAAAGAATGGTGAATAATTGATTAAGCTAAGAATTATGGACTGCGGTTTTCTATTTGGCTCCCCAGTCCCCACCGTACTGGATCCAACGGTCGCTGTCCGTGCAAACGCAAGCCTAACAAATCTACAACAAGTCCTAGACTGACGTGGACATTCCAGCCCAGCTGGCAAAGAAGACCTTTGCCGTCGGCGACGGGGCACCTCCACGCCACCACAGTCAAAAGTGGCCCGCGCCTCTGGGAGTAAAGAGAAGGGGCAGATGCAAGACCATCTGTAAGTGGGGAGGAGATCTAATCTAAACCCTTGCGTGCTCATTTCGCCACCAACTCCGACTTCTCACTCCTCTCCGCTTCCATCTCTGTCCTCCATGGCGGCCCCGGTGGTCCGATTCCCCGTCCTCCTCTTCATCCGCCTCATGGCCGTCTCCGCCGCCGTGCTGATGCTCGTCTGGACCGTCGGCTTCCGGGGCGGAATGGCCCTCTCCTCCGAGAACAAGGCCCTCATCTTCAACGTAATCTTCTTCCCTTTTTTCCTTTTCTTTTCTTTTTTTTTCATTTTATTTTTCGATTGTTTCGCTTTAAGGCTGCGAAGGATAACCGTTTATCCACTACCCTACTTATTATCTACTTTATTTAAGTGGGTATGGGTAAGAAAAAATTATCTAATTATTTAATGGGTAGGATGAAGGTAAAAAAAAATTATCCACGTATTTGGATGGGTAGGGTATGGATAATCATTTATCCTGTCTGCTTTACTTATTTAAATTATAACATTTTTTGTATATATGTTATGTGGCTTTAATGCTGATGTTTGATATTCGGTCTATTATACATATGAGATTTATATTATATATACATTGTATGATTTGTTAAAAGGAAAATTAAGAAAGAAACCCAAAACATATACATTAAAGTTCAAGTTCTAACTTTATTTCACTTTTTAACTATCAAAGTTTTTAATTTCTTGTTAAGTTTATGTTTAAGAATTAAATTTGTAATAGATCTTACATGTTTCTTATTAGATATATGAACATCATGGAATTGTATTTGCTATATTTAAACATCTTATTGTTATATTAGTTTATAACATTTATTTAATTATTATTTATATGGTGTTTGCAAGTGATATTTATTAGTTTGAGTTACATGTAAGAAGTGAATTACTTATTATATGTATTTTGAGAATAAGAAATTTTTTATCCATTAACCTCTATTACTTGTTTATTTTACTTGTTTATTTTTATGGGTAAGAAATGGATATAAGTAAAGTTATTCTTAGTGGGTAATAAATGGATATGAGTAAGGATATTGATTCATAGCTAAGGGCAAGGGTAAAGCCTTACCCTACTCATACCTATTCATTGACAACCCTATTTAGCTTGGTCGATCCATTTGTACTGCTCTTGTCTTGACAATCGTCGTCTTCTGTGGGTTATATAGTTGTTGTTTTGATTTGTAGAAGTGGTTGAGGCTTTTATGGTGGCACTCATTGTTGATGCATGCTTTGTAGGTCCACCCTGTGTTGATGTTGATCGGATACTTGCTCTTGAGTGGAGAAGGTGAACTCTTTTCCATCTTCTTGTTTTGCTTTTAAGTTTCTTTTTTGGGTGTAATTTCGGTTTTAGTAGGAGGAGTGAATTGGACTTGTCCATGTTGTGTTGATGGAATTTGCTTCACACGGAATGGTGTCTCTGAGCTGAGCAGCTGGTACGGTGAATGAATTTTACGTTTGTTATTCACCTGTGGTTAGCGCAATGCTTGGGATCAAGTGGTGGATTCTTACCATGAAATTTAATATATGCATGATTGAACATTCTATTGGTAGCTTTCAATAGTTGGTTATTGTTTAGCAGTATTCCCAGGACAATCCAAGCAGTGTATGATAAGGGGACTATCAACATGACTTACTGAGAATCCTTCCATGGAAAAAGGATCGAATCACAGAAGGAGATTTCCAAAGATATTTACATAGTCGGGCATAGCTTGTTGCTTTAAAATAGTTAGGGTTTAATATTAAAAAATAACATAGGAGAATGACTGAGTTCGTTAATGAAAAAGGATAGGAGCTATGAAACAGCATGTGTGGCTAAAAGAAATTGAGATGTTCGGTTACCGAATGTGATTGCTTTCGACTGTGTCATCAACTTTCTTAATCATTCTTAAACCATAAACAAGGGCTACTTAGTCTTGATCTAAGTAGATCAAAGTTCGGTCTGCCGACCAGGTTAGCTTTGATTGTTATGTTTTTGTCTGTGTATCTTTGCCTTTTCTTCAATAAGTACCTTCACCTGTTGACCGATGAGGTAATTTTTGTTCTGTACATAGGATTTAGATGGTTTGTTAATGTCTTTTACAATCGTTCCAAAAAAACAAGCAAAAAATATTGAAAAACCAAGACATCAGTGAAAAGAAAGACGACAACATGCAGCACCGATATAACTAACAGCACTTACCTGATTGTAATTGATTGATAGAGAATGCCATATTTCTCAGAAAAGTTGACTTATCACTCTCTTCTTTTCATTGTTCATGTAAAATACATCCCTCACATGGTACCCCATTAATGTTTTCCTAAGTACAACATTTTAGAGATTGTTTTCACAAATAAAATAATGAAAAACTGAGGGTTACCCATATGGCCATATGAACAAAAATTCTTTAGCAATACCAGTCAAATCATCACAAACTTCACTTTCAAACAAGTTGTTCATATTATCACGTCACCAATATTAGCAGAACTACTAACAAAAAGTTCAAAAACTAATTTGGCAGATCATCCGCAACACTACATGCTGAGTTTTGTAAAGAGGATCATATGCTGAGTTATATTAAAAGGAATACATAATCTCCTCATTGCATGAATGACTCTAGTTAGAACCAATTTGTTAACAATCATCATGACTATTCAAACCATTTCCTGTGTCAACATCATCACCTAAGTTAATAGTTGTCTCTGCACCAATATTATCAGGTGATTGATCCCATGTTGAATGTCTTCTTCCTCCATTTGGGCCCTTCCTCTAGTTATATTCTACCTCTAGGTGATATTCTCTCTCATGTAGTCGTTACTCCTTTGGGTGATCTCCTGTTACTGCTGTCCTCTAGTTATCTTGCTTTCTACTTGGTTGAAAAATAGCATGATGAGGTCTTTTTTATCTGGGAAAAAAATCTTGCATTGTTAATTGTGCCTAGAGATTTTGTTCTAAAGCATTCTTTTGGGAGTTTTGAGAAATTTGAGATTTAAATTGAGAAAATACCTTCATATAATCAGGTCTTGAATAATCGTGGTTTTTTGAAAACATAGGAGTCGTGTCTCATTGTTGTTGATGCATAACAGATAGGAGGAAAAAGAGTGAGACTGGTGGTACAGATGGCAAACAAAAGAGTGTGAGCCCGAGGATTAAGCAATTCAAGACAAGTGATTAAATGGAGGAGAAGAATGGTATGAAGAGGGGCAGTAACAGGAAAGGAAGGATCCATATATAAATGAGAACCAGAGTCCTGAGCCAATGACTGGATAAGTAGGGTGCATGTAGATGAGAGAAAATAGGAGGGAGAAACCACCTAGTCCAGGTTGTGGCAATAAAATTATAATATGATAAAGTTAATGTACAATGGTTTCCATACAAAATCCATATGGCTTCCAATGGTGATGTTTAATTTATTTTGGCATATTCTGCCCTTATGGCTTCCATATTATGTGAGTTATATACTAACGGCCTGTATTGGTTGGATGTAGCCATGTTAGCCTACAAGACATTATCTGGAACCAAGAACTTCAAGAAGTCAATGCATCTAGCAGTACAGTTCTTTGCTCTGTTCTTTGGTTTGGTTGGCTTGTGGGCAGTTGTAAAATTTCACAATGAGAAGGGAGCTGATAAGTTTTACAGTTTACACTCCTGGTTGGGTCTAGCTTGTCTCTTCCTGTTTGCTCTTCAGGTTTTTACTTTGTCATCAAGCTTTTAGTTTACTCTGTTGTCACACATACCACTCAGTATGACCTCTATGCCTATAATGTTCTTTACTCATTTCCCTAATTTTGTGCAGTGGGGCATTGGATTCGCTACCTTCTGGTATCCTGGTGGGTCAAGAAACAGCAGAGTTTCCTTGCTTCCATGGCATGTCTTTTTGGGGATTTACGTATATGTTTTATCTGTTGCCACTGCTACTGCTGGATTGTTAGAGAAAGCTACATTTCTTCAAAGCAGCAGCATTATATTGCGTTATTCAACCGAAGCAATGTTAATTAATTCATTAGGCATTTTGCTTGTACTTCTGGGTGGTTTTGTTGTTCTTGCTCTCATTGCGCCTCCCACTAAGAGTGATGGTCACAGAAATGGTACTGATTAGGCAAGTATTCCCTTATTTTGTCAACATATACTTCCTGTTTCACAGTTTGTACTTGTTTTATCTTGTCACTTCACCAGTATTCTTAAATGTTGATTCAGGTATCATTTTAATTTAATAACTTTACTGGGCCCATCTTGAATGTTGATTCTCCAATATGACCTATGGTCTATCTTTTTTTTTTCTATATAGAAGGTACATTCTACCTGCCTTTTCTGAACCGCTCAGCTCATGAAAAAGCAGAACAAAATGGAATTTGGTTTTCCAGTATAACACCTACAGAGCTATCAAAACCTATAAAATATCAATATAGCAGAATGGTCTTCAGATTTATTGAACTTGATTCCTCCTGCACGTTTCCTTAATAATGTAGAAGAAATAATTGGTCAGTTAGGCTTGATATCTAACTTCCTGAATGAAGCCCTTAAAGCACTAGAAATTCACTTTTAATATTGGGAAAATGATATGCATTTTTGGTCTTGGAGTTCATTTGCCAAAGTTCTATTTGAAAATTTATAATTATATAAAGGATTTACTCATGACCATCCTTTTAAAACTTGCAATTTGTGCAATATGGTTACATTCAATTTACTACCAAATATATACTAGAGATTGGTGAAAGTTTTGTGTTGTAGTTCTCTTGCATATAAAACATTCCAGGGAATCCTTGGTTGTTTCACTTAAATTTTAACTTCACAGCAACTAAATTAGTAAATTTGGTAACATAGTGACGTACCAATGATTATTAATGGACTGTAGCTTAAAAATAAGGGAATTTTCATATAACCCCTTTAGGTTTAGTCCAATTTTAGAAATCATAACCTGATATTCTGTGCTTCTTCCTCACTTATTCTTTTTCCTTTCTTCTTCCAGCAAAGAGATGCCCTATTTGACGAAGTTCATCTTTTACTGTGAATTCTCATTTCCCTTGTTGCCGGAATGGGATGGAAATAGAGTGAAAGGGTTATCGTTGTTGATGGTTTCAAAGGGTGACTGGGTTTCACAGGAGAGATGAAGTGACATGTGTGGGGCATAACACAGGTATAAGGTGGCAACTAACACAAGGGTTGTTAAATTAGCTAGGGTTAATACAATGGAGTTGTGGTCAACTGTTAGTCAATTGATGGTAGTTTTTTTTTTAACCTAGGTTGAAATGTCAAAGGGTTGCATTAGGAGTGCAAAATGGCAGTTCTTTTTATAATTGTACTAAACATCAAGGGATCATATGAGAATCTCGATAAAAATAAATCATTTCGAGGATAAATTCCATTGCAACTTAAATTTTTAAAACTACTTGAATTGACACAAAACTTGTGTTTTATGCCTGCGCTGTTGAATCTAGTCCAATTAGCATATTAGCAATTCATATCATACTTTACCCATGCCGAAAACCATCATTGTTCACTTAATGATCTGAGTCAAGAAAAAGAATTGATTTGCTCTTTCTATATGCTCGAACTAATCATTCATTTCTTTCACAATTTCATGATTTGCTAATTGTATGGCATACATTTGCAATGATTCCAGTATGTGATTGTGTTCTGTTATTTCCATCCATTTTATACTTTTTTGTTGCTTTTACTCATTGTGGGTTTTTCGACTACCATCGGGAATGTGTATTACACATTTACATGTGAAGTTAATAACTTTTATTCTTACTTACCCGTAATTTTAATGATTGATACATTATTATTAGGCAACAATTGCCTCTTTGTAAGAATGTTTAGCAACTGTTTATTTGGTCAACCTCATAGAAGGTGTTTACTTTGTAATAGAGTTACCATCTCGCAATTTCTTTTTAACTGATAGTGAGTGATAATCTTACAAGTTATCCTCAAATTTCCTATGTGGTGAGGAATGCTTTGAATGCTTGTTGATATCAATCGACACTATTTCTGCATGATTTCTTTCTTTTCCTTGAATCTGGAAATCAATTAAATCTTCTTCATTACTGGAATCTTATTTTGATAACCTTCTGATGCATATTTTTATCCAGAGATGTGTATACCATTCATAATGGTACATGTGTAGGAAGACTACTTCTGATATACTAGAAAGGACTCCCAAGTACCTAATTGACTTCTGAAAATTTGAAATTTCTCATTTAATAGTTCTTGTCAAGTAGTTTGTGCAACTTAATTTGGAAAATTTACCCATCATATCTAAATATAGAAGGTTACCAGCTAATGTGAAATATATGATCATTGACTTTGTGTATCCAAGAAATACAAAAAAAAAAGTAGCCAATGATGTTTCCGAAACGATAACTGAATGCAACTCTGCTGCAATTTATGGTAGCATATTAAATTTATGGCTTCCTCTTGAACAGAAACAAAGAATTTCTTGTGTTGTGATGTCATCAAAAACTATTTTTTCCTTTGAGCAATCTGATGTAACTTTTTTGAAGATTTCCTTCATCAACATCATGTATCTGGGTCACTTGTCGTTTGAGCTCATCCATGTGTTGATATTCTGAGAATTAATTTAATTTAATTTAATTTATTGTTAGTGAACTATTTGAATTGCTTCTTTGATTTATTTGATGACTTGAAATGCAATTTGTATCTACCATTTTGGTGACAATGCTTGCTGTTTTATATCAATTTAAATAATCAAATGTTTCTTATTTCTATTTAGGGTTTTTAATACATGATTGTCATTGAAGAAGGGAAAAGAAGAAATCATTCACTAAGGTCACAGCTGAACAGATATTTAGTAGTTTTTCATTGTCTAAAGTTGCATTGATCTGTCCAATTTTGTACAAATCATCAAATACAGTAGCAACCGCCTGAGTTAATGATTCTTAAAGTCTAGCATGTTTTTCAATTTTATAAAAACAAGCTAAGATTTCTCTTAAAGAAAAAGGAACAAGTGACTTGTTAATTGTAATAATTTAGTGGATTATATCTTGTTATGCTCTGAAGATTTAGTTGGAAGTTAAAATTCCACACAAATGCCACAATTAGGACTACAAAAAAGGCTTGTTTTTTATTATCCTAGATCAACCTTTCACAGAGATGCAGGACAGCTCCAAACAAGCATTTCTACCAGAAGGAGAAAAGGATTTTCAAATTTAAGCTTTCAATAATTTAGGGACGCCAATTCTCTGTTCTAAATTTACTGTTTAGCTCAGTTATATCCTAAGTAGATATGCAAGAACCGTGGAAAAAAGAAAAAATAAGAAATATTCGCCGCTTGATCGATCGCATGTTCAGGATGCATCAAGGGCAAAAACATTTATTTTATCAGTTTTATGATGACATGCAGTCATTTAGTTATAGTTGATAAACAGAAAAAAAAGAAGAAGAAAAGAAACAGCACTTCCATGCATGTAGTGAATGAGTATGGGTTACGAGAACTGTAGTTACTAGGGCTCAGAATAGCGTTCTTTGCCTCTGCCATTTGTCTTTTCTTTCTATTGTGATAGAAGAAGTATAGAATCTAAGAATCCTCATTACTGTTCCAGCTGGGCATGAATACACTGCATACATGACACACTGCACGTCTTTCCTCTACTCAACTAGAAACAAAAGAATTTAGTACGGGAAAACACTTCAGATTCTTTTTGGTAATACAACTACTTGCGGCCATAAAAGCTGTCTTATTGGTCACACCAAGAAAAATACGCACAGTTGAATTATCATAGAGAAAATGGAAACCAGTGTTTTGCTTTTGTGGGGAATAATATTTAATTCAAGTTCCACTTGCTATTTGTATTTCCTGTAATGATTTGTAGAGCATCTGTGCAATTGGATGAATCACTAATTAATCTGTACGTAATACAAATTATAGAATAGTTTTAGCACGTGTGTATAGTTTGATCAACTGGTGCTTGCTTAATGCTCTAGCCATGCCCTTTTTAAGTGCATTGCACGTCCATGGCGTGCAATGGGATGGGAATTTGTTACTTTCTTGTCTATATAAAAATGTCCGAAGAAGTTAAGAAGCATTGTCGTTTTCTCCAAGTGCATTATTGTAACATTGCTTTTTAATGAGATTTTCGATTGGTTTTAGTGAAGATTGCTAACGTGTTTCTTAATCTGGTGCTCTATTAATTATTCCGGCGTAAGGGACTAACTCATACATAAAGATACATGGAATTGCTAATAAACTTCAAACTAGTTTCTATATTAAACCTAATGGTATATCAAATTCAAACTAGTCTCTTTATTTTATTAGACTCTCAGTTCATACTATATGAAGAACTCCATTACAACCTCACCTTCAACTGATCTGGGAATTGGGCCATTTGAATATGTCCAGGTGATCACTGCAGGTCTCTTCAACTCCAGGGTCCTATGCAAACTAAGCAAGTTGTGGCAAGTGGATAAATTTAGCTACTATATTATATTCGTCGGCCACTGGAGGCAATAAGGTTTTGATAGTCACTTGCAATTAATGGAAGCTGATACATCGACATGCAACACCAAATCGATGACGGTACGGCATCATATCTTATAAATTTTTACATTCTATCTCTCATGTGCTTGGGCATTTGGACACATGGAAGGTCCAAACATCCTGTGATTTGTCTCTTGTGGATTAATAAAACACGGTATCAACCAAAGAACTTGAATAATCGACCAATTAGACTTTGCGAATCAATACAAATATAATAACTAGTATGCACATGTGTTTGGCGGATCAATCCATCGCCTTGCCCTTTAGTGCAGGGCACGTCTAGCTCACTTTTTTTTTTTTTACGGGAGAAATACACGTATAACGTATCATCTAAAATGGTCAATATTATGCAACTATTATTGATATTTTGGAAATATTATAGATATTACTTGATCCTCTTTTTTCTGACACCTAAAGACATTAGCATTCCTATCCTTCTTATCATCTCCCTCATCTTCTTCTAAATAAGAACCCAAAAAAAAAAAAAAAAAAAAAGGGAATCCAATACATCCCTTTTATTCATCATCTTCCTCCTCCTTTTACTGATCATTGTTGAGTTTCAGTCAAGTATATGTCTAACAGAAAATAAAGGTTGAATAGTATCCATGATATTTTCAAAATCTCGCTGGTATTTACGTAAATGGTGATCGTTTGGATGGTATAAATATATTTCTCCGTATTTTTTTACAATCACATTCTTGGTAATATTGTTAATGCACGACAGATATGTCCAGTTGATTGATTTGATTACACTAGAAGATAACTGTGATTTAGGAAATGAATCTTGGCATGAATTGAGGCCGGATGTTTGCGTGAAGCTGTTGGTAAGTTGGAGTTAATTGAGAGAACAATCATTTTTCTAATTATCATGATGGTGCTTATTTTCTTTTTTAATGGAGCTATGGTTAAAGTGGATATAATTATTTATATTTTAATTACTAGGGATGGCAAAATGGGTTAATGAGTTGGGTCTGTCTCAACCCGTTTCCAACATTATTCATTTACAACTTATCCAAATTTAATCCATTTATTAGATTGGATGAAAATTCCAATCGGAATTCAATTCATTTATAAATGGGTTAACCTAAAATGACTCGTTTAACCCGTTTATTTTGTTAAATGAGCTAGATAGGTCAACTTGACTTGTTTACTCCGTTGAACTTGTTTAATCTTATTTAACTTTAAATATTATCAAAAAATAAAATAAAAACCAAAATAATTACTCACGAGACACAAATGAATAATTAAGTACATGGATAACATTAAATGTTAAATACAAATCAAGCTTTATAACTACATATATTATAAATTTAAATAAAAAAAATTACATATTTAATTCCTTATATGAGTTGATGGGTCACAAACGGATTGGTTTTATTGAACTCGAATTCAACCCATTTATTAAACAGGTCAAATAAATGGGTCCATTTTTAATCTCAATGCATTTATGTTCAATCCTGACCCATTTAAATATTGAGTTGACTCGTAGGCTAGGTTAGAAATTACCACCCCTATTGATTACCATATTTAGGATTAAAGTGGATGAGTGTGTTCTTGGGTCACAAATGATCGCTATAAGTTTTAAAATTTTCTTGATCATTGTGGTTGCTATAAGTTTATAACACAACAAGACCAATAGCTATCTAAATAGGACTCTTTCAAGAAAATGAGTGTATCATTAGAACAGGACAAGATGAATACGAGACTGTGCGATGAATAATCATAAAGCAAGGATGCAGCTATCACAAGTATAAGTTCTTTTTGCTTCACACCGTGAACCAGTAAGCTTAGTTTTCCTTTTGTCTATTGTGGATCTCACACTTGCAGAATAATCAACATTAGACGAATTTGTCAATATCCAATCGTTAATTAGAAGAACATGAGAGAAGATGCCCAGAAGCTAAAAGCATTACGACATGTTCAATAACTCGGCAAATAAAATGTTATTCTAAATCACCCAATAGATGTATCAATTTTAAATTATTAATTGTACTCGTATTAGTGATCAAGGTGCATGAACTTGGCAAATGGCAACCCAACAAAACCAATAGATTCTACATATTCAGTATTCATCACATGAATAACAAAGAGATTTAGTGAAGTGCCTTAGTTTTGTCTGCCTTTCCTTTACCATTATCCTTTCTTTTCAGAGAAAAAAAGCATGTACTATTGAATGAAACCATGCACGTCCAGCTCTGACCAAGTTACATTGAATGAACAGTATACAATAATATCACATATATAGCACTCATATACTATTCCTACAATTAATGAAAGCTGCCACTTGGGTATATATATGATAGCCTAAACCCAGAAGCTGACATTTCAATGTTTTGATGATTTCCAAAAAAAAAAAAAAAAAAAAAACACGTTTCAATGTTTTGATGTAACATTATTTATGCATTTCATACGCCCTTGCAAATCATATAGTTGACACGTGCCCCTACCATATAATTCTGCTAATAATAATACCAAATCCATATAATATCATTATCAAAGCTGAGACGCACTACAATATTAAGTGTTTTCGAATTAAATCATTATTTAGTGCTATATACGTTAGATTTTTTGCAGGAATTTTTTT